>PISX010002866.1:31929-150009 GCA_004024625.1 Mellivora capensis | reverse complement strand
AATGGTGTAATTTTTTGCTAGTTGAAGTCCGAATTGTGGACTAATTAAATAGAAGTTGTGAACATGAAAAAAATATTCCTGCATTAAGACAAATCACAATTCATTTTTAAAAGTTATTTTGTTACTTTTAGTAATCTGAATTGTATATTCACATGGGGTATCTACTTTTTTATTTTTTATTTTTATTTTTGAGAGAGAGAAGCTGAAGCAGGCTCCATGCCCAGTGTGGAGCCTGACACAGGGCTTGATCTCACAACCCTGAGATGATGGTCTGAGCTGAAATCAAGAGTAGGACACTTAACCAACTAAGCCGCCCAGGGACCCCTAACTTATTACTTTTTAAGTAAACTATACCGCCAATGTGGGGTTTGAACTCATGACCCTGGGATCAAGAGTGGCATGCTCCACTGACTGAGCCAGCCTGGAGGCCATCACACTGGGTATCTTTAGAAATGAAGTTAGCAGAAATTAAAAACAAAAACAAAAAACCAACTTCAATACATAAACATCTATTGTTCAATCTTCTCTTTTTCTTTTCTTTTTTTTTTTTTTTAAGATTTTATTTATTTGACAGAGAGAGAAATCACAAGCAGGCAGAGAGGGGGGAAGCAGGCTCCCTGCTAAGCAGAGAGCCTGATGAGGGGCTCGATCCCAGGACCCCGAGACCATAACCTGAGCCGAAGGCAGAGGCTTAACCCACTGAGCCACCCAGGCACGCAAATCTTCTCTTTTTTTCTTAAAAAAAAAAAAAAAAAAAAAAAAAAAAAAATTTAGAGTAACATACACACAGGATTAATAAAATTGTACAGAAGAGCTTACAACAGAACACACACTTTTTTTACACCTTCCATGGAATCTCAACTGAGCAGACAAAATTTAAAAGTGCAGTGGCAGCCTCTACAAATCAATGACTATGAAAATGGGTCCTGGAGCCCTCCGAGTGGCTTACTTCCACCTGACGTCAGGATGGCAGGAAGTGGGGAAGATTCCCTGGATTGCAAAATATTTAAAACGCAATACTTCTGTCTTCAAGCAGAACCCAAAGCTGCAATTTCTTTTATCTTAACCCCAATGCACACTGATGAGCTCCGTGGTACTGTGGCCATGAGGCGTGTCTGCAATGTGTGTGTGTGTGTGTGTGTGTGTGTGTTAGAAGGCACATTCTCACTTCCGAGGGGCAGCAAATATTTTTTTGACAGGAAGTAAGATCCAGCTGCTTGTGAGCATAATAGAGCATCTAAACTACCCACAGTAGGAGAGGTTGTTGGAGCAAAATAATCACAGACCAAAGTTGTTGTGATATTCCCAAATAACTCTGTGTTGCTGATCACAAGGAATTCTTTATAAGTCATCCTGGGTAAAAATAAAACAGAGAAAGATCCAAAAGCTTAAGTTGAGGTCAAAGCAGAATAAAAATTAACCTTCTAAAAAAACCAACTACAAAAGACTTCTTTTGGGACAACAGAGGAAAACTGACGGAGCAAATAAGAGTCAGCAGAATAGGGTGCATGGGCCAGCACTACCTCGCTGTCGGGTTCCACGAGGTACGATTGCAACGCAGCCTTATCCATTCACTTGTGTACTGTCTGTGGCCACAATCACACAGCCGAGTAGTTGTGACAGGCACCACATGGCTGGCAGAGTCTCAACTCTTTACTATCTGTCCTTTTACAGAAAAATGTCTGATTGCTAAACCGGGGCATTAAGTAACAGGAGGGAACTGGTGACAAGTTTCGCAGGTGATGATGATGACGGGACTATGGTCACCACACATGTCTTCAAGAGATCCAGGGTCAAATATTTAGGGGTGAATTACCATGATGACTGTGGCTTTGGAAGTGGCACATCAAAGAATAAAAGTGTAGGAAGTTAAAGTCAGTCATCGCTGATTTTAAGTGGCAGGGATATGGCTATTCTGTATACTAGTTTGGCAGTAATTCTGTACGTTTGAATTTCTTTTGAATTTCAATTTTATTTTTTGAAGGTTTTTTTTTAAAGATTTTATTTATTTATTTGACAGACAGAGATCACAAGTAGGCAGAGAGGCAGGCAGAGAGAGAGGAGGAAGCAGGCTCCCTCTGAACCCTCCCTCCCATGAACCCTGGGATCATGACCTGAGCTGAAGGCAGCGGCTTAACCCACTGAGCCACCCAGGTGCCCCTATTTTTTGAAGGTTTAAAAATAACGTGCAGCTAGAATTTATGGCTCTGAGATCGAGTCATATGCTCTAGTGACAGAGCCAGCCAGGTGCCCCTTTACATTTGAATTTTTTATGACATAAAGCCGGAAAACAATTCAGTCAGGTTTAGGGCCCCCTTCTTTTGTTCTACGTCTCAACTGATTTTGGATGGAAAAACCTTTCTTAGTAAAGTACTCAGCACAAGAAAATTCTACTAAAATAGTGATATGTGTGAAGCTCTGGACTCCATTTAATTAGATTTTATCTGCTTATATCATATCGTGTGTCAGCAGCTGCAAGATAACCCATTCTTCTGCTTGTGGACTGTAATATGCTTATCACTGTTTGGGAATGCATGTTTTGAGGGAGGGAAGGTATTATATTATTCTATAACAAATAGATCTCTTGCTAAAATATTTTTATTTCTTACCCGGAACACCTGGCACCCAGAAACAATTTTCTTTTGTTAGACCTTTTTTTTTTTCAGTGTTCAAATTATTAGTTTGCTGCAAAGTATATCATGTTTCAAATGTGTTACAGGAATACATTGTGGGTTTGCTATTTCATACTTCATGGTCATCTATCCTGATTCCTTCTGGAAGGCAGAAGCACCTTCCGGAATGGCATAACCAGCAGCCAGAACAGCTTCCACCTTGGAGCGGTGGCAGAAAATGGCACACTTAGCAAATGACAACGCCCTGCAGCCCAGACACTTGTACCAGATTTGCTGTGAGAAACAGAGGTCCTGGTTTCACTGAGTCTCGGTTTCCTTATGTTTAAAAGGGTAAAAGAAGGGCCCCTGGGTGGCTCAGTGGGTTAAGCCTCTGCCTTCGGCTCAGGTCATGGTCTCGGGGTCCTGGGATCGAGCCCCGCATCAGGCTCTCTGCCCAGCAGGGAGCCTGCTTCCTCCTCTCTCTCTCTGCCTGCCTCTCTGCCTGCTTGTGATCTCTGTCTGTCAAATAAATAAATACAACCTTTAAAAAAAAAAAAAGGGTAAAAGACATTATCCTATATGGTAGGAAAGAGGGGAAAAGGTTGAGCAGGTCCAGTGATACCATGCAAAAGGGTATGGAATGCGAACCCTAGACCATCCCAGCCCATGGGCCAAACTGAGCAGCTGGTTGTTTTTGTAACAAATAAATAAAATAAAGCTTTATTAGAACACAGCCATGCTGTGTCCGCATAAGGTCGATGGCGGCTTTTGCATTACAGCTGAGTAGTTACTACGGACCACGTGGTTGGCAGAGACAAAAATTTTTGCTATCTGGGCCTTTACAAACAATGAGTTGCTGACTTTGGCTCCTGGCAGCCATGAGCCTCTCTAACAGTCCAGAAGTGTGTTTTGGTCACCGAATCTGGGTCACCAAGGGCCTCCCAAGAACTTGCCATGGAGTTTCATCACTAGATGCACTCAATCTGCGGCTCAGAAAGGCAAAATGATGTCACACGCCTGTAATGTGGCGGTCTGGAGCACACCACTGCCACCCTCCGGGCAAAATTAAGAAGGCAGCGATAGAAAGTGAAGTTAGTAAGGTAGCTGGGTCCCGTCTCAAGTTGGAATGGCTGTTGTCCCACGACCAGTCCCGCCAACGGGGAGGTCAGCGTCAGCTTCATCACAAATCCTGATCTTAACCGAAACCTACATTCAAGCCTGCAGCAGCAACATCCATAAGTGGGAAGCAAGCTTCCAAGAGTTCAAGGGGGCTCGCAGCAGGCAGTCTGAAAAAAATCTAGGTCTCCTTGCTCACTCCCGCCGGAGAAGGGGAGGAGAAAAGGGGGTGGTTGGCAGCGGCTAATATTTATTAACGACTGTTGAACACGGCCCACCGTAGCCAAAATATTTTTTAGAATTTACTCGATTTCATTCGACCTTCACAAACACCATATGGAACTGCGAAGGTCCCCACTGAAAGCCGTGGAGGCTGAGCTGAGGTTAAGTGACTTGCTCAAGGTCAGACAGCTGTCAAGAGGGTACGGCGGAGACTCTATTAGGTCTGTTTGGCCTGGACACCTATGTTTTTCGTATTAGAGCACAAGGTACAGTTCGCAGGTGACAGGGCTGAGGCGCGCTCATAGCTGGCAAGGGGGCTGAGCTGGGCTTCAAATCCAGCACATGTGGCGGAAGTCCCGAACTGCGTTTTCCAGCCCCAGACAAGTTTTTCGCTTTTCGGTGTTTTTCGGCCCCGTCCCATCTCTCCGAGCACCCTGAGGGTCTGCACCCGCCGCTGCCACCCCGCCGGGCGCCGCCTACCTGTCGCGGGGCCGTCAGGGTCCCGTCCACGTCGAAAAGGCACAGCGTTGCGCCGGACGCCGCCATGTCGCCGGTTTCCATCCACTCGGGATGGGACTCGTTGGCAACCAGGAACTCGGCCCAAAACTTCCGGGTTCGCCCCCCCCTCCCCAGCCCCCGTACCGCAGGGCACGCTGGGGGGAGGAGCATTCCCTCCCACGGTGCCTGGGACTTGTGTCGGATATTCTTTCGGAACCACAAATCCCAGGATGCAACGCGCCTACACGGCGTCCTATGACGGTCGAGCACGCGCCGTCGTAGGTTCCGGGGGCAGAGGCGATTCACTTCCGGCGGCAGGAAGCGAAGCCATGGTAAGAAGGCGGTTGGCGGGAGCCGCGGGAGGTGGTTCGCTTTCGGGGCCGTGGTGAGGTTGGGCAGGCAGGCAGATTCCTGGGGTTCTGAGTCGGAGAATCCGCGGTGGCGGTAGGGGGCGGTGAACCTCCGGCATCGGTTAAGGCTTGCTGTGCCGCACCCTCCTGCGTTCGGATCGTGTGGGCCGACGGCAGCGCTCTCGGAAATTCACTGAGCTCTGTCCTCGTGCGTCAGATCCTCGGGTGCACCAAGTGCGTTCGAGGCCTTTGAAGCCATTGTCTCATTTGGTTTGTCGTGAATCCCCTTTGTAAAAGGCGAAGAAGCCGAGGCCCAGAAAAGTGGAGGGACTTGCCCAAGGAGCCACAGCTAGTGTGTGTAGGACCCAGGATCGGTACCCAGATCAGGCCCCCAAGCCAGGAGCATCTTTCACTGCTCGCCTCGAGGTGTACAGCCGTGCACCTGATAAAACCCTTGTGCTGCGGGTTGGCGCCTCCCTCCCCGCCCAAACTAGGCTCAGAAAACAGCGCTTCCCCTTCAGGACCAAAGATAATACTTTAACCTGACTGAGAATCGGGAGGTTATTAGAAGTATAGCAGGGATTTGTTACCCTTTAGGACATTGGCTCCTGCTGGGCAAAGTGTTCCCACGGCCTTATGCATTCAGTGCCCAGCCCAGAGTTGGCCGCCCCTGGGTATTTGTTGAATGAATGAAGGCTCTGCCACCTTTCTTGTACCTCTTTGGACTGTCTGAAGGAAAGAGGACCAGTTTGAGAGTCAGACTGTGCCCCACTCACTGGCTGTGTGTCTTTGGGCAGATTTCTGACCTTCCTTCTCTGTGTTTCCTCAGTGGTAAAGTACAGGGGACCCTTGAACAATTGGGGTTCAAACTGTGTCCGTCCACTTTTGTGTTGATTGTTGAAAATAAATACATTGGAAAAATTTTTGGAGATTTGCAGTAATTTGAAAAACCCAGCGTAGCCTAGAAATACGGAAAAAATAAAAACAGTATGTTATGAATGTCTTAAATACAGGTAGATACTAGTTTATTTTATTTACCACCCTAGTGTATACAAGTTTATTCTAGGAAGTTTATCAGAATGCACACAGAGACTTGGAGAACTGTACATGGCATCATTCATAGTCAGGAGAACCGGAAACAGGAAGATGCATTGTTAACTCCTAACTGCATAAGATTAAGTACATGCTGTACTACTGCAATCATTCCATAGCCACCCCCTGCTGCTGTTTCGGTGAGCTCAGGTTTAGTATGTGCTTCACGTGGCGTGTGCTGCCCATCATCTCCGTGTTAGCACTTCGTCGCTAGTAAATTGCGAATGGCAGTAAAAAGTGATCCCCTGGTTCTCGCGTATTTTTCACCGTGTTTAGTGCCATATCGTGAACCTCGAATAACACCATGGGACCCACACGAAATGCCGCTAGTGGTTCTGGAAGTGCTCCCAAGAAGCAGAGAAAAGTCATGACATTATAAGAAAAAGTTGAATTGCTCGATATGTACTGTAGATTAAAGTCGGCAGCTGCAGTTGCCCGCTATTTCAAGATGAATGAGTCCAGCGTGAAGACCATTGTAAAAAAAGAAAAGGAAATCTGCGAAGCTGTTGCAGCAGCTCTGCCAGCAGGGGCGAAGACCTTGCACTTTTTGCAAGATACTTTTTTATCTCATATTGAAAATGCAGCTTTTACGTGGGTGCTGGATTGCTATGAGAAAGGCATCCCTATAGGTTCTAATACGATCCGAGAAAAAGCAAAGTCGTTATACGACAACCTGAAGCAAAAGGAAGACGAAGGAACTAAAGTTGGAGAATTTAATGCCAGCCAAGGATGGTTTGATAATTTTAGAAAGAGGTTTGGCTTAAAAAATGTAAAGATGGCAGGAGAAGGAGCTTCCGCTAACCCAGAGGCCATTGATAAGTTCCCATGTCAAGAGCTCCTAGACCGCGTGCCACAGGAGTTAACCGAAGGCACCTCGGTGGAGATGAGAGCTTCTGGACCAGTGCCACATGAGGAAGACGTAGGAGAAGAAGGGCCAGAAAACAAGTTGACGTTAGACAACCTGGCAGAAGGTTTTCGATTATTCAAGACAGGCTTTGACTTCTTTTACAACATGGACCCTTCGTGATCTGGGCACTGAGACTCAAGCAGGTGATGGAAGAGAGCTTGGTGCCATACAGAAATATCTTTAGAGAAATGAAAGAGCAAAAAAGTCAGACAGAAATTACGATGTATTTCCGTAAAGTTAGGCCGAGTGTGCCTGCCTCGTCTGCCTGCCCTTCTGCCTCCTCTACCTGTCCCCCCCCGGCACCCCCGAGACCGCAAGACCAGCCCCTGTGCCTCCTCGTCCTCAGCCTACTCAGCAGGAAGGTGACAAGGATGAAGACCTTCCCGCTGACCCACTTCTGTGTAATAAATAGTGAAGAGTCATTGTGGTGTACCGTTAAACTTCCCTGTCGTGTGTGTGAGCGAGTGTCTTATGTGGAAATCTAGTAACTGTATGCCAAGAACTGTAGGGGACGGTTTGTGCCGTCATCCTCTGCCTGGGCATCCACCCTGTAGAACATGCGCAAGAGGCCTTTGGACGTGGGTAGCCTATCTTTAGAGGCTGTCAGGTGAGTACTACGTAATATCAAAATGACAGTGTGTCTTCGTACTGTTTGGTAACGCAGCTTTATGCCATCAAAGATTTTTTTTTAAATTTATTTATTTGTCAGAGAGAGAGGGAGAGCGAGAGAGCGAGCACAGGCAGAGAGAGTGGCAGGCAGAGGCAGAGGGAGAAGCAGGCTCCCTGCCGAGCAAGGAGCCCGATGTGGGACTCGATCCCAGGACGCCGGGATCATGACCTGAGCCGAAGGCAGCCGCTTAACCGACTGAGCCACCCAGGCGTCCCTATGCCATCCAAGATTTAATTACCCTGCAGTATGCTCCTTCCTTCCCTCTCCCTCCCCTGCCTCTCATAATTGGAGAAAATGCCTATCAGTCTATCATCAGGCCTAAGCGGTTTTTAAAAAAAAGGAACAATGCTTCCCATACTGTATCCTGAACCGGACAGTAATACTGTATGCCGTAAGAATTTTGTAAGGATTCATTCGTTAGCATACAGAGCGGGCTCCTGGGAAACGGTAGAATCGATTACTCTAGGCTGCCTGTAAAGCAACCCCTTTACTGCCACTTTGTTTCCAGTCCATGAATCGTTGATCTTATCAATGAATAGGAATCTGCCTCTTAGCCTTCCCTTTTTGCGCTCGGTGTCAGTAACACAAGTACTACCGAGTTGTGCGTCCTCTGAGACAGTGTTGATGTGGGAACTGACAGTTCATCTTGGAAACAAGGTAAACCTAATGGTACCGATAATACAATGCTATAAATGTATTTTCTCTTGTGGTTTTCTTTTTTTTTTTTTTTTCCCCTCCTTGTTTTCTTATTCACATTCTTTTTTTTTTTTTAATATTTTATTTATTTATTCCACAGACAAAGATCACAAGTAGGCAGAGAGGCAGGCAGAGAGAGGAGGAAGCAGGCTCCCCGCAGAGCAGAGAGCCCGATGCGGGGCTCGATCCCAGGACCCTGGGATCATGACCCGAGCCGAAGGCAGAGGCTTTAACCCACTGAGCCACCCAGGCGCCCCTCTTATTCACATTCTTTTCTCTAGCTGGCTTTATTCTAAAAATGCAGTCTGTGATACGTATAACAACAAACATGGGTTAATCGACTTATCACTAAGGCTCCTGGTCAACACTATGCTATCAGTCGTTGAGTTTTTGGGGGGTCAGAAGTTACAGGTGGATTTTTGACTGCATTAGGGGGTTGGTGTCCTGAACCCCTGCAGTGTTCAAGGGTCAAGGTCATGGCACCGGTCTTGCACCGCCTGTGTGAAGCTCCCAGGAACTTAAGGCATTCTTCCCTGTGTCTCTGGCAGTAATCGCAACCTCACAGGACTGGCGGGAGCCTCTGGGTAAGAGGCTCTGCCCATGTTTATTTTGTGATCAGCGTGGTTGAGTTCTTGAGAGCAACGCTGTCCTGTCTCCCTTCCAGGCCGCCCTCCTCCGAGCTGTGCCACGGTTGGCAGGCCCAGCTGCATGGAGAAGGCCTGTGTGCGGGCTGTGGTGCCGCACCGGGCAGGATCCTGGGAGGTGGATAGGGAGCAGGACCCCCACCCCGAAGGAGAAGCCTGCAGGCACGGACGCGGAGCAGTTCCGGATGGTCTACCGGTTCAATGCCATCCGAGTCTTCAAGTACCTGTCCCGGCTGAAGGTGGCGCAGACGGCGCTGACGCTGCTGGCCCTGCCGCCTGGCTTCTATGGGTACTCGCACGGCCTCGTGACTCTTGGCAACTTGTACCTGGCGGGTGGGGTAGCCGGATTCGCCCTGGCCATGCTTTTCTGGATGAGCCACTTCTTCCGGAGGCTGGTGGGCATCCTGTATGTGAACGAGGCGGGCACTGTGCTGCGGGTCGCTCACCTGACCTTCTGGGGCCGGCGGCAGGACACGGACTGGCCCCTGGCTGATGTGATCCCCCTGACGGAGAGCGAGGACCGGCCCCAGGAGCTGTTTGTGCGCATCCAGCAGTACGGCGGGAAGCAGACCTTCTACCTCAGCCTGCGCTACGGACGCATCCTGGACAGAGAGCGTTTCACACAGGTGTTTGGGATGCTGGACGCTCTAAAGTGAGCTGGGAGCCGGGCCTCTGGGTGGCCCTGGGCTGCCTGGATCTACAGCAGGAAGGCCAAGGGTGTGGGTGAGGCCACAGAGCGGGATCAGGCAGCTGGAGACTTGGCCAGGGCCTCCAAGCCCTTGTCTTTTGGGATGAGGAAATTACGTGGCAGGAGCTAGTGACTGGGTTTAGGAGAGAGGTCCTTAGTACAAATTCTTACTGTATTTGTGTGCGACATTCAGCCAGATAATGGCCAGAAGTTTCTGTTAACCGCCAGTTCTTGGATGAAGCTACGTCGGGTTCACTCAGGCGGTGCCGTGCCGAGAAATCGGAAGGCGGGGAGGTGTGCGGTGGGGAGCCCAGGATTCGGATTGAGAACGCTTGGGCGCTGTCCGTTCTCAACTCCCGGTCCTGCAGCCGGTTATCGAGTCTCGCTGAACCTTGGTTGTCACATACGTAAAAGGGAGAGAATCCTGCTTGTCAACATGGGATGGGTGTGAGATTAAACAGTAAATGTCAAGGTCAGTGCAGAGGTCAGGGTGTGCTGCAAAGCTTCCGGGCAGTCGGGAGGGGTGTCCCGAGCCCTGTGCCTGGCCCCCTCGGGGGCTCACCCCGAGAAAGGACTGGGAGGAAGCCTAGATAGAGGTGGGTCATTTGACGCCACCGGGATGGTGACTGCACAGTGACCGGGACTGGTGTCGGCCTGGTGAGCACAGCCCTCCTGCCAACATTGTGTTTCCCACCCAGATGTCTGCGGGCCCTCCTGGCGGAAGGCTCTGCGGTGTGATAAAGTGAGATGCGCTGTATTCTGGTACCTTATTTTATAAACCGAAGCTGACTATACGCACTGCCCTTCCCTGCGGATAGTGCTACGTGTCTGTTACGCACTCGGTAACAGTACAGAGGAGGGAAGGCGTGACTCCCTGATTCTGCCTCTCAGAAGTCAGTAACTACGTGTTTTGTTGTGCGGACTTCTAGCCTTTTTTATTGTAAAATATACGGAATGTAAATTTATCCTTTTACCATTTTCCAGTGAACAGCTTAGTGATACTAAGTACATCACAGCGTTGTGCAATCATCACCTCTGTCCATTTCTAGAACTTTTTTGTCATCCCAGGGAGAAACTCTGTCCCCATTAAACATGACTCCCCATTCCCCCCTCCCCCCGGCCCTTGTAACCACTCATCTGCTTTCTCTCTGTGTGGATTGGCTTATTGTGGACATTTGGTGTAGACAGAATCATACGCCCCACGGTGTGTGATGTCTGGCTTCTTTCACTTGCCATCCTGTTTCCAAGGCACATCTGGGCTATAGCACATATGAGCTTCATTCCTTTTTGTGGCTGAATAACATGTGTGTAGACCATATTTCGTTTATCCACCGTTGATGGACATTTGGATTGTTTCCAGAGTGGCTCTTGTGACTAATGCTGCTGTCATCATGGGTGGACAGAAATCTGAGGCTGTGCTTTCGGGCCTTTCGACTGTGTGCTGAGAAGTGGGATTGTTGGATCGGTGGTAACTCCACGTTTACCTTTGTGAGGAACCGCCAGGCTTTCCCACAGTGGCTGCGTGGTCTTATATCCCCCCGCACTACATGAGGGCTTCAGTTTCTCCGTGTCTTTCTTTTGGGTAATCGGCATCGTAGTGGGTGTGAAGTGGTGTCTTCCTGTGCTTTCCGGCTTTTCTAAAAACACGGGTGTTATCCTGTACCTGGAATTGTTCGAGTTTTTTGCTTCCCCAAAACGTGACTATCTTAGTTGTAAACCATTGCAAATATTCTGTCACAAGAAAATAAAAGCCTCGTAACGATGTGAGATGTCTGATGTTAACTAACCATATTGTAGTAGTCGTTTTGCAATGTATACATACGTAAATCATCCCGTTGTGCCCTAAGTTGATACAGTGTTACATGTCAGTTACAGCTCAGTGAAACTGGGGAAAACAGTAGGCAGCACACCTTGCCTAAAACACAAGGTGCAGATAATTTGAGTTTTTTCACTTAAATACTCTGTGTAAAAACAAATTCAGAAATTGCAAAATACCCCACTGAGTGCATGTAGCCGGTCCTTTAGTCTTTAGTACTTAAGTCATTTCCATTTTTACAAAAGAATGTGGCGGATGAGGGGCGCCTGGGTGGCTCAGGCTGTTAAGCACCTGATTTGATTTCGCCTCAGGTCATAATCTCAGGGTCCTGAGATTGGGCCCCAAGTCCCTCTCTTTCTCCCACCACCACCCCCTGCTCTCCCTCCCTCCCTAAAAAATTGTGTGGCATATCAAATGTATGGAGAGCGAGCCTTCTCTGTAGACTGAAAATGGCGTTTTGAGAAAAGTCACTAACGAAAGAGGTTCGCTTTTCTTAATTTATTCCATTTCACAGATGCAGGTAAAGCTTGTAACCCAAGACTGTTCCTTCAAGCTTCCAGACCAGCCCTTCATTCTGTCCACATCTCTTGTGCCAGGCCCTGCTCAGCACCGACCACAAAGCGGGGGATTGGGGCCCATCTCAGGGGGAGTCTGGGAGAGGAAGGACAGCCGGTAGACCAGTGCACATGTGTACTTAGGTGACTGGGAGCAGTGGGGGAAGTGGGTCGCCAGGAAGAGGAGGCAGGGCCCAGAGCAAGAGCAGAGTGCACGTGCTGGGGCCGGCCCTGATTTGATCCTAAGCGCTAGGGAAAGCCTCGAGGGTCAGAGCGAGAATGGTGGAAGGAAGTGTGGGAGCTTCTATATTTATATATTTTGAAAGATTTTATTTATGTGAGAGAAAGAGGGCACACTCTGGGGGGAGGAGCAGAAAGGGAGGGGGAGAAGCAGACTCCCCGCTGAGCAAGGAGCCTGTTGGGGGCTCTGTCACAGGACCCTGGGATCCTGATCTGAGCTGAAGTCAGACAGTTGACTGACAGCCACCCAGGCGCCCCAAAGTGTGGGATCTTTTAGAAACAAGAAGAAACCGCACTTTGTAATTCGTGTTCAGTTGTAGTTAAAGATGCAAACCTAACGGTCGTAGGCTTGTGGATTTAATTCCTGTGGTTGGAGACCCTGGTCTGGGGAGTGTGGTTGTGTCCTTCGGGTGTTTGGGGACACGGGGCACCCACCGTGTGGGCGAAGCTGTGGTCTTCCCAGACATAAGGGCTTTGCATGCAGGAGCCTGAGCCCTGACCCAGGGCCTGGGTGTGCATCTGGGTGTCCCGGCGGCCACCAACCAATTCACAAGCACTGGCTCGCTCTTCAGGGGAAACGCCATGTTGTTCCACTGACTTCTTGTTTTAGGCGGACTCTCAAAATTCTGACCAGAAGACCACTTCTCCTCCTGTGTACCCCTGCCCTTCTGATCCACGCCATACTCACGTCTCCTCTGGGCTGTTGCAACCTGTTGCTGCCATGATCCTTCCCCTTCTAGAGTCTGTTCTCACAGCAGCCAAAGCGATCCTTTGTTTTTGTTTTAGTTTTTAAAGATTTATTTATTTAGAGATAGAGCATGGGTGGGAGGAGGGGCAGGGGGAGAGGGAGAGAGACTCCTCAAGCAGACTCCCCACGGAGCATGGTACCCCGCAGTAGGCTCCATCCCAGGATCCCGAGATCACCAAAGTGATCCTTTATTTTATGTTTATTTTTTAAGATTTTTTTCCCTATTCATTGAGAGCTGGGGGAGCAGGGGAGGGAGATGGAGGAGCAGACCCCCTACTGAGCAGGGAGCCATTTAACCGACTGAGCCCCGCAGGCACCCCTATAAAATGTCTTAAGAAGTATTAATGATTTGACTTTGACCTCATTAAAGACAAGAATTAACTCAACCCCTGGTGTTGGTCTAGTTGTAAGCTATTACCTGAGTGAACCTCACTCCTGGAGATTCTGGTTATGTTTGGGATGGGACCCCAGAATCTTCTTGACAAGCCTGATGCTGATTCTGAAATGCAGCCAGGCTGGGAATTTCAGAAATAGACTATCAGGACAGAAAACGCTCAAGTAACTCATCCCTGCAGACTTCGTGTTCCTGGGGTTCTCAGCTTTGGCTCCATGTGCAGAATTACCTGGAGAGCTTTGTAAAAATATGGTTGCCCAGGGGTGCCTGGGCAGCTCAGTCAGTTAAGAGTCTGCCTTTGGCTCAGGTCATGATCCCAGGGTCCTAGATGGATCCCTGCATTGCACTCCTTGCTCAGCGGGGAGCCTGCTTCTCCCCCTGCTTCCACTTGCTCTCTGTCAGATAAATAAAATCTTAAAAAAATATACCATTGCCCACACCTGTGGCCAGGCATTGCTATTCAGGGTTTCTCAGGTGATTCTCACATGTAGCCCCAGTTGACAGTCGCTGCCCTGAAGCATTGCACACTGGAGGTGAGCGCCCCGTTCTCACCAGCTGTGGCAGGAAAGAACCTCCATTTCCCTGGGTTGTCGGCTCACACAGCACCAGCAGAGGGCACACAGCAAATGCGTTGTTCCATCCTCTTCTTCCTGAGCCAGAACCACAGATCTGCACTTGACCACCCAAAGGCTCCTGCAGCACACACCAGGAGGGCAGTATCTGGGAGATGTCCAAACTCACCTGTGCGCAACCCCTGCGGATTCTGTTAGATGCCGGTATTTGAGAGAGAAAGAGCACGGAGAGAGGCAGTGGGAGAGGCAGATTCCCCGCTGAGCAGAAGTCTGACATGGGGCTTGATCCCAGGACCCTGAGATCATGACCTGAGCTGAAGGCAGACGCTGAACCAACTGAGCCACCCAGGCGCCTTTGGGGTATCTGTATTTTTATGCTTCCTAGGTAATTCCAAGGCACCCCAACTTTTGAGAATCACTGGGATTTACCCTTCCTGAAGGCCATCCAGATAATAAAGCAGCTTCTCAGGAGATACAGGTGGCCCTTAGATACATTGGCAATTTCCCCACTTTGGCGACAATGCCCACGTGATAATCTGATAGAAATACCCAGGCAGACTTAGGAGGGTGTTCACCGAATGTTCCTAATAGTAAAACGCATGAACAGCGGTGACAAAACTGGAAGTAAACTTAGTAGGTAACATGGTGGATAAATGTTGGTAGAACCATACTATGGACTATTATATGGCCCCTCGAAAGAACGATGTTGGGGGGCGCCTGCGTGGCTCAGTCCATCGAGCATCCAACTCCCGGTTTCGTCCCAGGTCATGATCTCCCGGTTGTGGGACTGAGTCCCAGGTCGGGCTCTATGCTCAGCAAGGAGTCGGTTTGAGTTACTCTCTCCCTCTGCCCCTCTCCACCATGCTCTCTCTTTAAATTAAATAAGTACATCTTAAAAAAAAAAAAAAAAAAAAGAATGAGGTTGAACTATATCTGCTGATGTGGAAAGGTAACCACAGGATAACGATAAGTGGAAAAAGCAAGCCACAGAACAGTACAGTTTTGTGTGGTCCTTGTTTTTGCGTTTGTATAAGCCGTGTAGGTTCTAATTTGTTCACAGTGGTTACGGTCGGTGTGGGGCAGGTGGACAGGATGGAGGGCAGACGTCCACGTTCAGCTTTGTAACCTTCTAATACCGTTTTTAAGTTGCTATGACAGAGCATGTTGTCTAGCTTAACAGATGAGGAAAAATGCTGTAAAAAACGTCTCTTTCAAGTCAGCTCTGTAGAGGAAGGGAAGTTTCTCCATTATGAATTCCCATTCTGGACTTGCAGGCTGAGCTGACGTCGGGAAATCGCGGAGATCATTGGTGACATGGTCACATTTGTCCCTTCTAGAGTGGTTTTCCTGCCTGTCTGCTGAGACCCAAACTCTGGGTGCCTCCGTGCCCTGGGCTGTGGGCTGGGTATAATTTAGCTGCAGGGGATGGGGTGGTCTGTACCACACCCGTTTCCATATGCTATTTGCTAGGGACTGAAGGTATATCACCACCACCACCCCCCCCACTCCCCCCAACCTGTGTAGTGGTGTTTGGAGGTGGGGCCTTTGGGAGATGATTAGGGTCCCCGTGATGGGATTAGGACCCTTACAAATAAAAAGGCTTTGTATGTGTATGTCCCCGGGAAGGCCTTGTGAGGACACTGGGTGGACGAGGTCTTGACTAAGAACCTGACCGTGGACTTCCAGCCTCCAGAACTGTGAGAAATACATGTCTACCATTTAAGCCTTCCAGTGTATGATTACTGGGGAGGTCATCAGGGGGGTATGACTGCCAGTTGACCTTCGAACTGGCTTCAGGCAATTGAAGGTTCTTCAGCGCCTCCCCTGTCCTTGGAATGTAGATTCCACCTGACTTCTCTGTTTCCAGAAGTTGCCCAAGGACACAGCTGTAACACAGTGATGTGGTGTTGAGCCCATCTGCGCAGTGGACGCCCGGGAACCCAGTGAAGGCCTCCATATAAACTCTAAAGGGTCTGGCAGGTGGGTTTGGAGAGCCCCTCATCTTGCAGTCACCTGGGACAAGGCTTGTAAGTTAAGTTCCCTTATTACCCCTGCCACCTGCCCATCCGGGGTGGCTTGCCTCTCTCTCCGGTCTTGCCCTGCCCCCCGTGTATGGGGGCCAGTTCCAGTATGCACCTGGGGAGCTCACAAGGGGGTTGTAAGCCAGCAGTGGTATTCCTTCGTAGCCACCTGTGCACACAGACGTGGTGCCCTAGAGCACAGTGAGGTCGGCACTAGTCAGGGACATTCACGGTGCGCAGCTGAGAGCGAATGTCCCACCTGCCCTGCTTACCAAAGATAAGACTTCTACCATTCAAGGACCACGTTTAGTGCCCTCCCCAGCACCGATGCGGTGGGCTCTGCTGCTTGCAGGGGTGGGGGGCAGTCTGGGGTAAACTGCCCAGATGGCCAGGGGTGGGAGCTTTCCTTTCACTGCTGCTTTGTGACTTCAGGACTTGTGATTCCCCACATGGAAAGCAATAAGGTCCCTTTGAACCCCAGGCAGAGTCCAGCTTTTATGACCTTGTTTTGATCCTGTGGCATTCAACTATAAAATCCTGCCCAATTAATCAGGCAGGGCCCATACCATCTGGCCGTGTTTGTACCAGCTCTGGTGACAAAACATCCATTTCACTGATTAACAGTTGAGATACACTCCAGGACTCGGGACTCGGCTGGGCTTGTACCTGCTTCAGGAAGTAGACTTAATATCTACGGGTGGGAACTTAACATTGACAGAAACACACCATTCAGAAATAGAACCATAAGTGAGATGCTGTATGTCCTGCCACGTTGTAGCTGTGACCAGTTAGAGAAGTTCTCTCTGTGCCTTGGGTTCTGCCTGTGGGAAGCAGCGATGACCCTAGCACCCACCGAGGCTGGCTGGGGGGATTGACTTACTACCCGGAATACACTTGAAATAGTGCTTGGTCCAGGGCAGCATTTGATAAATGCCAGCGAGCATTACTATTAGCGCCCTCCTTTTGCCGGGGAGGTTCAGAGAAGTGAAGGGACTTGCTCAAGGTCACCCAGCTAGAAAGCAGCAGAGTTAGGTCATTCCCCTGCAGTGTCCTGCCTCCCCAGCACCAAAGGAGAACAGAAAGTAGAAAGCAGTGTCTGTTTTTAACGAAGAGTATTTGGGGGCACCTGGGTGGCTCAGTGGGATAAAGCCTCTGCCTTCGGCTCAGGTCATGATCTCAGGGTCCTGGGATCAAGCCCCGCATTAGGCTCTCTGCTCGGCAGGGAGCCTGCTTCCCCCTCTCTCTGCCTGCCTCTCTGCCTACTTGTGATCTCTCTCTCTCTCTCTCTCTGTCAAATAAATAAATAAGATTTTTAAAAAAAGAAAAACAAAAACAAAGAGTTTTTGTGACCGTGAGGTTTTGGTACCTTCCACCACCCACTTTAGGAAGTTATGTTAAGAGTGCATATGAATGCCGACCAGTTCAGGTTGACTTTACAAGGCGGTTGGGCAGGCTGGCAGCTAGGCTGGCCATGGGAAAGGTCCTGGAGTGGAAGACAGTCCTAACCCGACTGCATGTGCGTAGACACACGTCTGTTTATACACTAAGAGACCATCTTTCATACACCTGTGTATTTCAAATCCTGGCTTCCAAGCAGTACCCCCAACGTGTTTGAGATTGTTTCCTCACCTTAAAAATAGGCCTATGAATACGTAGCTCATAGGTTTGTCAGGAAAATTATAAAGGCCCTGCAGAAGATGCTTGCACATAGTAGATGCTCAACAAATATTAACTGTCATTACTAGATGTGATTATTTTAAAAACACATTGAATGGTAAATCTTGCCGTCCAAGAGAATTCTTTTATAGACATGTTGAGTGTCCAAAGTGGAGGAAACCTGGAAAACCACAGATCCACACCTTGGTTTTACAGGTGAGAAAAGTCAGAGCCACACAGGGTCACTGACACAGCTGGGAGAATTAGTGAGGCGGGGGCCCACGATCCCCGTTCCAGGTCGGGCCGCCAAGTCATCTTGACTGTCCTAGATTCCTGACTGGTCTCTCAGCCTCCTCGTCCTTCATAGGAGCGCTCAGCATGGTGGGTGACTTCCCCATCCCGCACCACAGCGTGGAAATGCGGTGCCTCTGAGCAGGGCGGGGAAGGCCCTCTATAGCTGAGCCCGCCTGTTTCTTTGGTCCAGTCTCTGGCTCCTGTGGTCTCTCTGTGATCACATCACAGGATGCCTGTCCTCACCCTGTCTTTGTGCCTCCGGTTAGCTTTGCTCTCGGTCTGGACTGCCTCCCATCCCTCCTCAGAGTCACTGGAGCAGTCCTGCTCAACCTTGAAGATGGAACTCAGGGACCTAACCTCCAGCCCAACGTGGGACCTGCACTTTGTGCCTCTATAGCATCTGGGGTCTGTCCGTATTCTGGTCCCTACGCTGGCTTGCTGTGACCTCTGCCCCACCAGGAGATGGGCTGAGTGTGAGGACAACGCCTTGTCCACCCCTGTGCCCCTGTCACATGCTAAGTCCTCGAGCTCTGGTGACGTTAATGGCCTCACGGTGCTTCCTGAGCCCAAGGCAGACTTACGCAGGCAGGGTAATCCCCCAAGACCTCCCTCAGTGGTATATAACAGGTGTTTAATAGGTACTTGTTAGACAATGACTTAACTAAACCATTCCCCACCCCAAAAAGGCCACGTTCATGCTCATGTTTCCATTATAAATTTTTTTAATTCTGCAGGAAACAGATTTAATTCACGGAATTGTGTATATGGTCATCAGTTGCATTGTGACATGTTGATTTCTTTATCATTTACTGGCACTGTCAACAGAATACTGTAAACAAGATCACTTTGAATGTTTAAGTCGGTGGTGCTCCCACCGGGGGTTCTCTACCATGAGCTGATCTATGTATGTGTGTATATATATATGTATCTGTAGAGAGATAAGTATAGATACACAGGTATATTAATGTGCACAACTTTGCATGGTTACTGAGTGTCAGTAAAAATTATTAAAAAACACCCATTTATTATAATAAAAGTGAGGATGTGCTAAGACTTGCGATTACAGGACCTTGTTTTCTGTAAAAGTAACAAGACTTGCTAGAGATAGTTAACTAAGGTCTATGGCACTGATGGGAGATGGATTCATTCCCAGACCGTTGGCCACAGAACCACTCCGCGGGCCCCGCCCTAGTCAGCCACCTGTCAGCCGGGCTCCCTGTTTTTACCCACCTCTCCCCTCACAATCTTGAGCCCTGCCGAGAGTCTTTTCCTTGAACTTCTTCCAGCTATACCCCCACCCCCAAAAGAGGATGCCTCAGGAACTTGTGTGATGCCCTGAGCCAACAAGATCGTGTTGAAAAATGGCTTAAAAAGTTTCACGCGAAGGAACTTCCCTTGGTAAGGAGTAAGTCTGGAAGTGCCTTTCCAGGTAGAACGATTTCATTTCTCCATGACTGTCCTGTGAGAGAGAACAAAATACCCATAGGCACTCTCTTGTTGCGCCTTGGCTTGAAAACCTTTTGGACTGCGGGGACCTTACTGCCGTTTGCACCCAATGCTAAAGTTCTCCAGAGAAAGCCCACTTATGCCGATAAATGAATTACGGGTTGGTTTGCATCTGGCTTGTTTGTTAAATAAGGCCTTGACTCTTGGGATATTGCCTGTGGAACCTGGGAAGGTATGAGACCATGAACTGATGTGTCTTTGAACGTGCTGTCCCCTTTTCCGCAACACTCCTCCTTGCCTTGTCTGCTTGGAGAACTCTGGCTCATTCTACCAACCCGTGCTCCATGTTACTTTCCCCCTGAAACCTCCTGAGCCTGCCTGCCACTCCCTCTGACTTCCTGACGTTCCCGTACATCTGTCACAGCACCTGCCACTCCGCTTGGATTTCCGGTTGAAGAATTTTGTCCCCAGTGAGATGGGAGTCCCTTGACAGCAGGGACCATGTTGTATTCCTAGTGCTTAGCACTGGGCCTGGGACAGGGGAGGGACTTAGCGAAAGTTCCATGAAGGAATGACAGAATAAACAGACGGACACACGAGCAAGTGGTACCCTGCACCGAGGGGGGGCAGACACCTCCGTTCAACCGGCAGAGCCAACAGCCTTACGCTGACACAAGTCCTCCTGCAAAGCCATGGCTAGCACAGACCCCAAGATGAGGCGAGCGCCAGAAGCCACGGATCTGACCGCGTCTGTTTAATACACACTGCCTTCTCGACAAACACAGGTCGAGGACCACTGGGAAGAGTGGAAGCAGAAAAGAAAAAGAAACCGCCACCACCCGTTTGAGATCTTGGATGATTAGTTATTAGAAGAGCAAAGAGCCGAACTGTCCGGCTCCCGAGACAGCCGAGCAGGCAGCGGGAGGCTTCCCTCGTGGCCTCTGAGTCTGCCCACGCAACACCAGTCCGCTGCTGCGGGACAACCAGAGGCTCTTTGTAGGAGCATCGGAAGTCTGATCGGTTCCAAGACTGTCTCGCCTCCAGAAGAGGCCGCTTGGCCTCCGCCACCGTCCAACTCAGCATTTAACTCTCATCTGCCTGGTCAGCTACGTCTTCCTCTCTGTCGGGAAAGTCTCTAATCTGGAGTGGCCAGTACAAGGAAACTACCTGGAACCAACAGGCTATCTTTTCTGCATGGTGCTCTGGTGCCTGGAGTTTCACAGTGCTACCCTCAGGAAGAAATCTAGCTTAGCAACCAGTTCTCCGTGCTGGAGGGCTTCGCACAGCTCTGCCGTCTAGTGAGGGCTGCTCTGAAGGGGAGTAGAGAAAGAGCTCCTGGGGCGAGGGGTCCACGGGTCAGACCCCAGATGCCCAGGGGGACAAGGGGAGGTGGCTCTGCTGCCCAAGGCCCTGGGCTTCTGCTCCTGGGCCACTGGCTTGTGCTTCTGACCTTTTGGCTCCTGTGTGTCCCCGTGGATCCTCAGGGGACACACTGGGATCCCAGTAACAGAGGGGACAGAGTTGGGGGAATGGAAGGTGGTGAGTAAGAAGTGCCGGTGATGCCACCCAGAGATTCTCCAAGGCCAAGCCCCGTCAAGGACGGAATTCACAGTTTAGAGGATGCCCAGATACACTGAGTGGAGCGACCCCTTCGCTGAACTGTGCACGGGACCTGCTCAGAGCCCCAGGCTGGGCGGGAGGGGGAGAGCATGCCTGTCTGCATCAGGCGAGGGGGGCCCGCATCCTTGATCACACAATATGGCACTCGAGGGGGACTGGAACCCAGAAGTCCCCGCCACCAGTCCTGGGAGCAGCTGTCATTCCTTTGCTTGGCTTCCAAAGAAACTGTTGGGGTCAAGGTGGGCACATATATGGCCAGGACCCTCATGGCCCTGCCGAAGACGATGACCAGGGCTCACGCAGACTTTCTGGGCTCAGACCCATGTGCGTCATTGGCTCTGCAGGGAGGAAAATCGAAACCAGCCCCTCCCGCCCGTCCCCTCCCCCTGAAGCCACCACAAACATCCCCTCCCCACAAAGAACCCTTCAGTTTACTCATTCGCCTCTGATACTTTAAGTGAAAACATGAATTAGGCAAACTAATCAATTTGACAACAGTTGAGATCGGGGCTTTCTCAGAGCATGTGGAAATGGCTTCTTTACTTGAAGTCTGCTAAGATGTCGCTGAAAATATTGAGGAACAGGTGTGCGTGGTGATCCCTGAAGACCAGAGTGGGGCGGAATCGGATGGATTTGTCCCCGCAGCCTCCCAGCACCACGCCTGAAAGCAGAGGCAGGAGGGGAATCAGCGGCCTGGGCGCGGAGCCACGCCATGGCTGCCGGGCGGGGGCTCCCTGCAGTGCACCTTCCTTCCGCCCAGCTTCCGTCTGTCCTTCCTCCCAGCCTGCCGGCCGTTCTCTCTCTCCCTCCCACCTTCCCTTCCACCTCGAATGCCTGCTCTGCTGCCCCCGGGACCAGGCCAGCTGAGGCCTGCCTTCCAGAAACTCATGGTAGGGTCAGGAAGGAAAGAAGCAAACAGGGAAGTGAAGGAGTGCAGGCAGGCCGGCAGCAGGTGCGAGGGGCAGAGCGGTCACCGGGGAGGGTTGGGCCTGCTGATTTTAAAGGGCATCTTCAGCACTGACTAGCTGGGTGTCATCTCGTAGTGCCCCCGAAACTCAGCTTTCTCTTCTCAAAGAGGAGGTGAGTTACCCCTGCCCCTCGGGAATTCTGAGAGGGAGCAGTGAAGGGGCCTTGTGTCTGCCTTGACCTGTCTTAGGGCCTCTGGTCGCACACTCTGACCCCACTGTGGCTCTGCCATGGCTTCCCATAGCTCAAGAAGAACCTGGGACTCTTCAACGGGCTCTGCAGGCCCACGTGATGTGGGCCCCGTGGCCCCTCCTCACACCCCGTTCCAGGGGCTTCTCTGCCTCTGTGGGCTCCATCCTGCCTCAGGTAATTGCACACATCCCTCCCTGTGCCCGAATGCCCTTCCCCACCTTCACCTGGCCAGCCCTGGCTCACTGGCTAGATTTAAGGTAAAATGCCTCTTCCTCAAGGAAGCCTCCCCTGATTTCCTGGTCTGACACTCCCCCCCACCACTATTCCATCCTTAGCCCCTTTTCCTTCTTCCTAGGATCCAGAACTGCAACCGATGGTTTACAAAAAGCTGTCTCACGAGTCCCCTGCATGCTAGATCGTGCGCTCCTTGAAGGAAGGGCCCCATTGGTCTCGGTTCCTTCATCATCTCAATTGTCTCCTTTGTTGGTGTAACTCACCTTCTCAGTGAATGTCTATTGAGTGAATGAATAAGGAAATCCCACTGGCCACTGCCCCTTCTTTTCAGAAAGAGCACTCAGACTGTTTTCAGCCCTTCGAACCCCCTGTCCCCCTGTGCCCCGCAGTGCACCCTCCGCAAGTGACCTGGATCCCTGAGGCAGCTCAGCTTCCAGTCCTGCTCACTTACCTTTGTTTCTGGCCATTAAAATGAGTTTATTCCGTATGGTTTCATCGGGAGTGTCAAAGGAGCAAAAGGTGCCTCGTCCTCTCACTCTGCTGATGAACTGGGGGTACCGGGCCTGCGGTGGGGGTGAAAGGCCACGTCAAAGCCCATCACCCGGGCAGCAACTGGGCTGTCACTGCGGCTCCTCACTTGCCCCCCAGGTCTGGCCTTCGGGCCTCTGCAGCTCCAACAGGATGGCTGCGGGGTTATGGGCTCTGGCTCTGCATACATCCAGTCCTAAGTCTAAAACCCGCTCTGCCTCTCTCTCCTGAAGCACCCTGTAAGTGGCCCGTGCCTCAGTTTCCTCTTCTATAAACCGAAGGATGTAAATGCTCTTGTCCCCCATGGGCCGTGGTGGGAATTTAGTGACACAAGACTGGCACTCGGCAGATGCTCAGAGGAAGTCAGCCGTCCTTATCAGAACTTCTAGAAAAGCTGTGGTTCTGGTAGGAGAGGAGGCTTATCCTCATTCCAGGCTCTAAGACTGAGTGCTGGGTTGAACGGTGCTCCCCTCCCCAAAGTCACGTCCACCTGGAACCTGTGAACGGGACCTTACTTTGAAGTAGAGTCTTTGCCAATGCAGTTAGTTAAGGGAGATCACACTGGATTAGGGGGGCCCTAACTCCAGGGATCAGCCTCCTTACAGGAGGGAGATCTGGACGGAGACGTGGGCAACAACAGAGACGGGAACAATGGAGGCAGAGGCCAGAATGCGCACCCGCAAACCAGAGGACGCCCAGGATTGCCGGGCACCACCAGAAACTGGGGAGGTGTGGGGTGGATTCCCCCTCTGCGCCTCCAGAAAGAATGTGCTGCTGTCTTACAGGTTTCAGACTTCTGGTCTCCAGAACGGTAAGAGAACCAGTTCTTGTTTTAGACCATTCAGCTTGTAGCCATTTGTTCCAGCAGCCCGAGGAGGCTACTGTAGTCACGGGCACGGAAGACCTCGGTTCTCCCCACTGCATCGTGGGGAAGGACAATCAACAGGGCGTGTGCAACCACAAATAATCTCGAGGCAGGGGCGCCTGGTGGCTCTGTCAGTTAAGCATCCGACTCTTGGTTTGAGCTCAAGTCATGATCCCAGGGTCGTGGGATCGATTCTCCCTAACCCTCTGCCCCCCCCCACCCCCTCATGTGTGCGCTTGCGCTCTCTCTTTCTCCCTGTCAAATAAATAAGTAAATAAATTTTAAAAAAACAATCTCAGGGCAGTGGGGCAGAGCCGAGGGGCGAGTGTCATCTCTTTGGTGGAAAGTGGAGGTAAAGCCACATTCTGGTGTTAATAAGGGCCCGTATGGGCGCCAGGCATTTACATGCATGGTCCACCAGCAGAGGAGGGCCCAGTGGGTCTCCACAGGTGGGGAAACTGAGGCTCAGAAGTCCCCGCAGCACTTCTTCTGCTTGTTCAGGCACCTGCTGACTGGCTGGAGGGTCTCAGCCGCTCTAACAGCCACATTTACCCCTTGAGCATCTGGGCCTCCTGGGCGCCCCAGAACACGGACTTGGAAGTCCGCCAGAATCAGGTTCCAGCCCCACGGGTGTCATGGAAGCTGTCTCACTTTGGACAAGCCAATAGCCCCTCCATGCCTCAGTTCCCTCACCTGTAAAACTGGGGTAGTAATGGTGGCTACACTCACCGCTGCTGGACTTTACCCCACGGGTGTCTAAGAGCCGGGCACACAGGGCACGCAGCAGGCGCTCAGTAATGCCGGCTGTTACCACAACGGACCGACCCCCCTCCGCACCCCCCTTGCCATCTCCCCTTGGTGGTTTTGCTCAAGTCACAGGCAACTGGACCCTCCAGCTCCCAGCAGAAGGGCTCTTTGTGACCGTCAACTGGGGAGGGTCAGCTGACCTTCAGCTCCTGAGCTGGCTGTGCTCCCACTGGCCCCGCCGCATCTGGGAGAGTCCCGTACACGTGTGTGTTTGCGTGTTTGTGTGCGTGTGTGTGCGCACTAAGTTGGGGGAAGGATGTCGGGCAGGGAGCATGACAGAAAAAGGCAAATGATGATAACCCAGAGCTGTGTCGTCCCACGCGGCAGCCACGTGTGGCCTGAGATGTGGCAAGTGCAGGTGGAGCCACGCTGTCCGTGGAAGGGTCTGGGCTGGGTTTCCAAGTCTGGGAGAATACAGCATCCCACAGCGACTGTTTTCTGTACTGACGGCAGGCTGAAATCATCATATGGGTGTGATGGCTTGAGTAAGATACATTATTGCTAACTTTGCCTCCTTCCTTTTTACTGTCCGTCTGCTTACTAGAACGTTTAAAATCACTTCTGTGACTTGTGCCGTTAGGCAGTGCTACTGTGGAGTGGTACGTGTGCGAGGACAGTAGCAACAAGGGACGAGGTGACGTGTCGGGGGGGAATGTGAGTGCGGAGTGTTTGCGAGGCTTCCCAGAGGACGGATGCCTGAACTTAAGAGAGCCGGGGCGGGGAGTAGGGGAGGGACGGACCCTACATAAACAGCTCAGATGGTGCCCTGGAGGGTAGGAGCCATGGACGGGGGAGCGAGAGGGGTACCTGGAGGTCCAGCAGCCCCGTCAGCAGGGCCTTCCCAGCATGCGCTGCGTTGTTCAGCAGGTCCTCCCGCTTGATGATGTTGATGACCTCGGCCAGCAGCAGGTTCTTGGACGGGTCGCCCAGCCAGGTGTTGAAGATCCGGTATGGCTGGAATGAGGCCCAGGGTGTTGGAAGGGTTCATACACAGGCACACCCTGGAGGGGCCCCACTTCCCTCAGACACGTGTCCGTCTTGGGAGGAGAGAAACTAGACCAGCGAGCATCTACCAAGGCCCAGGAGGGTAATGCACGTCATCTCACTAAAACAGCTGCTACTGTTAGGGAGACCCAAGTCGGTCCATGCCCTAGACAATCCCTCAGTCCTGGGGCAACCATGACAGTTGGCCCTTAACTACTATAATCCTCATTTTCTAGAAGAGGAGCCAAGGTTCTGAAAGGTTAAGTGATCTGTCCTGGAAAATACAGGTGGGGAGTCAGGAGTGGATTGGTGGCGGTCTGACCTACAATGACCACCGATTTATTCCTCCATGAATTACTCAGGTGTTAGTGCAGCTAACTAAAACACACTTCCTAGCCTCCCTTGGAGCCAGGAGTAGACATGTGACCAGATCTCCGTCAAAGTGTTAGAAACAGAAATGTTGTGGGATTTCTGGGAAGGCTGCTTTATTAAGACAAGAAGGGGGCCACTTTGTCCTTCCCTCCTTTTTCTTTCCTACTGCCTAGAACTGATACGTGATGGCTGGAGCTCCAGCAGTGATTGTGGATCATAAGGCAATCTTGAGGGTGGAAAGCACATACAGGAATAGTGGAAGAAAAGATCCCAGGCCCCCGATAGCTGTGTATGTGCGTATGTATGAGAACCCCTATATCTGGCAGTACAGTGTACTGGTTTAGAGCACGGGCTCCTCATTTGAATCCTGGCTTTGTCACTTAACAGGCTGTGTGACCTTGGACAGCTTAATTAACCTCTCCATGCCTGATTTTTCATTGGCAAAATAGGAGAGAAAAATAACACCTACTTGGTTAGATTGTTTTAAGGATTAAAAGGACACGAGAAGTACTAAGAACGGGGCCAGGCACAGAGCACATGCTCAGTTCAAAGCAGCAGCTGTTAACAACATTATCCTGTGGGCACACGGATATCAGGAGACTAACAGTGGGCTGTGAGGAAGCTGCCCTGCACAGAGCTGGTGATCATAGCCACTGGTTAATTACACTGGTAAGAAGTGGGTGTCAGGGGCCCTATGTGACCTGGTAGGTGTCCACTCAGCTCCTGGTTTGGAGAAAGGAGTGGCGGGGAGCCAGGGTAGGTGGCTACTCACAGCATTGGGCCTGAACTCCTCCTTGTGGAAGAAGCCCCCAGTCATCATCTTCTTGCTGAAGGTCATCACGTCTGCAGGGTCGGCCAAGCCCCAGTGCTCGTGGGCCCAGAACTTGCCTGTGCAGCCCCCTCCCGTCTGGACCTCGTCCACCAAGAAGGCACAGCCATGCTGGCGGAGATGGGAGAGAAGGAGCAAATCAACACCCACCACATCAACCAGCATCCAGCCAGAGACGTACCGCTTTCTGGTCTGTGAACCAGGCCCCCCGCTCCTGGGCCCAGCAGGTCCATTGCAGCTGGACCTGAACCTGTCCTCACACTGCTGAGCTAGAACAGGACCGTAACATCGAGTATGCCCTGAACCCACTCCCCGCGACACTGGATTCAGCTTCAGGCCCCAAGTGAGTCAGCGGACTTCCTCCTTGGGCTGGCGGTCCCAGCAGAAAGGCCCAGTCCTGCCTCCCAGGCTCCAGCTGTCCTGTTTGCTGGTTCCACTCACCAGCCCGACCACCGGTTACTGCGTACGTGTTTAGAGCAGCTCCTGTCTTACTGGCTGGATGTGCCAGTTGCACGTGCACAAGGTATTAAAGTAAACATGGGATATTAGTCGAGAGTCTACTTGCTTTGCGTCTGTGGAGTGGGGATCACACTGGGCTGAAAGACGAGGTGGGGTCTGTAGAGAGAACAGGAGGCTGAGGCCTTCCCTGGCATCCCTGGATTGGGCAAGTCCCTGACTAACGTGGCAGGGTGAAGGCTGGTTCTGCAGTGAGATTTTAGGGACAAACTCCAACCTAGCCCCTGGCTCCAATGCCCCTACCTGTGAGGCCGCCAGGCAGCCTCTGACCATCTGGACATGCGCGAGGCCTCCAGAGCTAACCCTTTGCTCTGGAAAACCAGCTGGAGAGGGCCCGTGGCCCCGACCAGCCCCCACCCCATGCACGGACCTTCCTGGAGATGTCTCTCAGCTTCCGGAAGAAGTCGTCAGACGCGTGGTTGTCTCCGCCCTCTGACTGGATGGGCTCCACGATGATCCCAGCCACCGTCTTCTTCTTTTTCCGATATTTCACAATCAGATCTTCTACCTGCATTCCCGGGGGCAAGCAACAATGGTGTTCTAGTAGGGCAACCTCCTCGGATGGGCAGGTGGTCTCCCCCTTCCCCCGGAAGTGATGCCCGGCACGTGTTCATGTGCACTTCCGGGGAAGACGGCGGCCATTGAGAGCCGCTCGTGTGGGCGGGGATGCGCCCTACTTGGGCCTGGTGCTAGCACCGGCGGGGCAGAAACTAAGGACTCGGGCCACAGACGGACCGAATGAGACCACCCAGCACCGGCCTGGCGCATGGGGAGGAGTTGCTGCCCCGCCGCAAGTAGGATGCTACAGCCGCTGTATCGTTGGCGTGAGAGTGGTAGGAGGGTCCTTTCTGCGCAGAATCTCAGATACGTATTTGTTTAAAAAATGGTGATTTCTAGAAAAACTTCCATTACATTCGTAGCTAAATATTTCTGTTGCATGGGGCTGTACTAGACTCCATTCCCGTCTCTTTTCTTTACCACGAAGTACCCAGCACCTAGCACCTTGCTTCACAAGCAGTCTGTGTTAATTATTAACTGATCGGAAAGGATGACATGTTTAAGAGACAAGGCAGCCTCAAACCAGCCTCATTTGAGCTCAGATTCCAAGCATGAAGACTTTCCAATGTCTTTTCCCCAGCAAAGACTCCTTCCAGAGTCTAACACGGAACCTAATATGCAGAACAGATCAAAGGAGGCCTGCTGGTTACGGCAGAGGCGTGGCATCGGGGCTGTCCGTCCTCAGTGCCTCCCCTGCCCCTCGATGCAACCACAGAGCAGCCCTAGGACTTGGGAGCGGGCTGAAAAGCGGTAGATGACAGGGTCCTAGGCGTCCACTTTTTCTGTGGGCTGCCCCGTATTCTCATAAAGCCTCTCTTGTTCCGGAGTCAGCAAATCTTACCCCCAAAGAAACCAGAAATCAGTACCAGAAACAGGGCGATGGATGCCAGGAGGCAAAATCAAGGTGTCCCGTTCCTTTTCCTGGTACGGAACACATGGGACACAAGGCCTCTCTGTCCCCACGTCCCTCCCAGGGACCACCACGCAAGTCCCAGACAAACTCTGCGTGCCCCTCCCCGAGGGGAAGGAGACGGGGCAGTGTTACCTCTTCGAGACAGCGCGCTTCTTCCTGCTGGTTCTCTTTCACAAAATCTTCCAAAGGGTATTTCAGCCGTGGGAATGGTGCAATGGGCCAGTCGAAAGAAGGGATGTCGATCTTGTGAATAGCTTTGGAGTGCGTGGTCGCTAAGCATCCTAGGCCAGCAAAACACAAGGCGGTTGGGCTTGGGGAAGTAGGAGGAACAGTCTTCCAAAAGGAGATCACCGGCAATTCAGGCCATGTCTTCCAACCCCCAGGGAGGCCTGCTGCCTGGAGTTCTGTGATACCCTGATGCTGAAGCAGAACCTGTGTGTGTGTGCGTGTGTGTGTGTGCGCGCGCGCGTGTGGGCGTGGGTGTGCACACATGCACGCTTTCCTTCCTGATTCACTGCAGATTCAGCACAGGCTTTGAAGGCACGGAGTCAGGGTTTGAATCCTGGCTGTGCCACTGGCTGGTCCTGGCATGTTCCTTCCTTGCCAAGCCCTGGTCTCCACACCTGCAAAGTGGGACTAACAGCCCCTGCTCTGCGGAGAACAGCGTGGAGTTAGTGAGATGCTACGTGAAAATGGCCCAGGTGGGATCTAAGGCGACTGTCACTGCGGTTGCTGCTGTTAATCGTAGACTAACTGCCACCAGGGGCTCACACCGGGCCCTCCTTACCCATGGTCCTCCCGTGGAATGCGCCCATGAAGGAGAGGATGCTGTACTCGGGGCAGCCGGGGGCCTAGGACCAGAAAACAGTGGTGGTCAGTCAGTCTTAGGGTGGGGGATCGTACTGTTGACCCCGCGCGCCTAGAAGGACACACATGTCTATCAGAAGAACCCGAGTCCGTTCCCAGGACCAAGTGAAGACTGAGTCCTAAGGTCTACACGTGGCCCACAGACATTCAAGTACAAATGTTTTCAATCAAGAGATTTCACGTAACTATCTAAACTTCTGGCTTCTTACAAGTTCTGCATCATCTGGGCCCATTTTCCTCCCGTGGCCACAGCAGGTGGCTGAGGCCTAAAGTCTGGATGGACACATTGCCCCAGGGCCCAACACCTCACCTTAGGCTGCTGGGCCTTATGAGTTTTGAGCTCATACTGTGACCAGACTGCTCTGGCTTCCACGGCTCTGGTGGGCCAGGCATCTCCCAGGACACAAGGCTGAGCTGGGCATCTCACTGCAAGTCTCTGGGCCTTTGGAAGGGGCCTGCGGGCTGGGGCCAGACTGGCAGCCTCTTCCTATGAGGAGGCTGCCCCGCACTCAGGAGGGACGCAGGAACTCCCACGTGGTTGGCACAGTGGCCTCGTTTCCAACCAGGCCAGACGCATGTCCAGCTGCTTCAGGCGTCAGACTACTGGGCACCCAGAGTTGCTGGGAGGCTCACATCACATTTTCTCGGGCTGGCTGACCTCCTCTGGGTCCCTGACAGCCCCGGGGAAGAGCACCAACCCTCCTTCCCCACCCCCCAACCTCTGGGATACCCTTCCTGCCACTTTCCTTAATTGTCCCCTGATGCCACCACTAAACATGAGCAACGGGACCTACAACTGTGACGAACAGGATGTCCGTGGGGGTCCGGTGAGAAGTGGGGGAGGCACGACCCACTGTTTTTAAAGACGGCCAGAAGGAAAAAGGAAGTGCTTAAGTTTATGGAGGTTTGTGTGAACAGAGAGAGAAAGAGGTGGATTAGGGGAGAAAAATTTAAGGAAGCATGAAAAGAAATTAAAAACAATCTTTCCACCCAGAGGCAACCCACTATAAACATAGTAGCGGGATTTCTTCCAGTAATCTCCTGTGTATTTACTTACATGGTTGACAGCACAGGGTCTGTGCAATTTACCTTCCACTGTTCTCACCAAATTATAGCATGTGAGTCTCCAGGCCGAGAGAAACCCTTTGTGACTGTTTTTGCAGAATCTTGTGGATGTTTGCAGGCGGTCAATAAATTCAGTGGCTCTTGTTTGTTTGTTTGTTTGTTTTTGTAATAGCAGCAGACACTTCTGTCTAAGTCACTGATGGGGGAGGACAGGCCTGCTCTAGTTGAAGCTGGCTGGCAGCTTGCGATCTACCCCCTGGTTCTCCCTGTGCCCCCACCCTCACGCCTCACCTCCGACACTGGCCTCCTGGCACCTCTGTGGACCACTGGGGTTCCATTCCCCTTTCCCCATATATATAGCTGGTTCCCAATCTTTCCTGGTTATCAAAAGTATATCCTCCCGTGGGGTGAACACCCTTGTATGTGCCTTTGTGCTGACATTCTGGATGATTCTGGAGAGTATATTAGAGGCTCCTCAGACAGATTCAGGCAGCTGTCCTGGGAAACTGATGCGTGCCGGTCAGGAAGGGCGGCACTCAGTCTTGACACCAGGGGGATGGACCAGGGAGTGAGAATGCTTGGGAACCCCTCAGTAGGGATGTGATGTCTGTGTCCCTCCCAAATATCCATGTGGAAACCCACACCCCCGCCCCCCAAAATGTGATGGTGTTTGGAGGAAGGACCTTTGGGAGGTGATCAGGGTTGGATGAGATCATAGGGTTGGGCCCTGGTGATGGGGTCGGTGCCCTTAGAGGAAGGGATCCCAGAGTGCCTGCTCTCTCCTGGACATGTGAGGACACAGTGAGAAGGCACCGTCCACAGGCCATGCAGGGGCCCTAGTCCAGGGAATGGAACTGACCTTGACCTTGGACTCCAGTCTCCTGAACTGTGGGAACATACATCTGTTGTGTAAGCTGCCCAGTCTGTGTGGGATTTTGTTACAGGTGCCATGCTGCGTGGGATGCCTTCTCCCTGAGAGGGCCAGGGTCTGTGAGCTGCACGAGCCGGAGGGGCGGGGCAGAAGGGTGCGCTGTGCTTACCTGGTTAATCATGCATGTCTCCAGCTCCTCTTTGGAGAAACCCGTCTGACCCCTCTCCTTGTTCTGGCAACACACAACAGACGAAATCTCAGAGACTCTCGGGGAAGGAGGCCCTTCCTCGTTGTACTCAGACCCATGTTCAGTTCGGGTCCCTAGCAAGGGCTTTCTCCCGGCTGATCACATAGGCTGACTGGTCCCCCTCTGCACTAACGCGCGAGACTGTGCATTGAGCTTGCAGCAGCATAAGGAGCGGAACACAGAGGAGCGTCACTGTGCTGTCAGCGACAACGGAGAGCTGCTGAGATGGGGTATGTGATGCCAAGGAAAACCGGCGTAGTGACATCGGGTAAGTCGGGTCTTCCCATTCCCCCCCACCCCCTGTGGGACGCTTGGGAAGCCCTGTCCAGGCAGTGGCCCTCTCTGGATTTTAACCGTGGGCACTGGCGGTCAGTACTCCGGCCAGGTGGGAGGCACAGATGGACAAGGGGCGAGTATGTGGCTGGAGACTGGGGAGCCTGTGTGTGCGCGTGCGTGTGTGTGCATGTACGCGCGTGCAAATGCTCATGCCCCAAACCTTACCCGATACCACATGAAGATTGTCTTAAAGGCATTTTCGTTAGAGCAGGAGCCGCAGGACATGGTGATAAGCTGGGACATCCCTTTGGGAGCCACCTGCAGGGAGAGAAACAGCCGTGGCCTTGGCTCCATAATGATTCCCACTGGCCCTAGCTGGTGCTGAGCCTCTGCAGGGGCCCACGCTGGGCACTGGGGGCTGTGGGGTGCTGGGAGGGATCCAGGAACATCTCAAGCTTAGCAGGACTGGGAGAAAGGGAACAGGAAAGCCTGGAAGCTGGAGGGCAGGGAGGAAAAAGCCACAAAGAAAAGCCCAGACCATCCTGCCCAGTACACCCGCCATCCCCTTGATGCCCACATTTTACAAGTGGGAAGCTGAGGTTCAGAATGACTTTAATTGGGGCACCTGGGTAGCTCAGTAGGTTAAGCCTCTGCCTTCGGCTTAGGTCATGATCTCAGGGTCCTGGGTTCTCTGCTCAGTGGAGAGCCTGCTTCTCCTCTCTCTCTGCCTGTCTCTCTGCCTGCTTGTGATCTCTCTCTCTCTCTCTCGTGTCAAATAAATAAATAAAATCTTTAAAAAGAATGACTTTAGGGACGCCTGGGTGGCTCAGTTGGTTGGACGACTGCCTTCGGCTCGGGTCATGATCCCGGAGACCCGGGATCGAGTCCCGCATCAGGCTCCCAGCTCCACGGGGAGTCTGCTTCTCCCTCTGACCTTCTCCTCGCTCATGCTCTCTCACTGCCTCTCTCTCAAATAAATAAATAAAATCTTTAAAAAAGAAAAGAATGACTTTAATTGTAACTACTAAAACTGAAATGTCGGGGAGGGGTGAATAATATGAAAAACTCTGAACAATTATTAATTATTAATTTCCCCTGCTTCCTTTTTCAGGCACACAAGTGATCCCTTCTTTTCTTTAAAAGGAAAGTTAAAAATGCTCCTCATGAAAAAAAAACAGCATAAGAGCAAGACTGAAGTAGACACACCCCATCCTCAAAGGGGTGGCTCTCGATTCTTTACTCCTGCTGCTGGTCCCCCTGAAAGAGATGGAACCGCCTCCCAGCGGGCCTGGAAGGCAGAGGCAGGTCCCAGCAGGGGTGGGCAGTTTCCAAGATCTCACCGAGAGCAAGGACTCCCGCAGCTTCTCCACGAAGTTCTCCGGAGGAAGGATTCCAAGGGCAGGTCTGTTGATGAATGTGTTCTGCAAAAAGGCAGGAGACAGGCAGTGACTTCTCAGCCCTGACCCTGCTCCCTGCTGACCAAAGACCAACTGAGAGCTTCTCACAGCGGGTGTGTTTGGATCGGTGTTTGCTAGGTGCTGGGAATGGCCCACTTCTGGAGAAATCCACTAGGATTGCTCTAGGTCTAAAAAGATACCGTCATATTTCCTGGTTATAATATTGCACGTTAGTTCTAGAAGATGCTACCATTGGGGGAAGCCAGGAGGAGGTACACTGCGTACTATTTTTTGCTAACTTCCCGTGAATTATAATTAAATCACATTTTTATAATTTTATAATTAAACTATCATCATGATTTTTAAAACCCACCCATCATCATGGCTAAAAAACAGAGCGGACACTAGCGAGTACTGGACAAGGGTGCAGAGCCACTAGGACCCTCGTTCACAGCTGGTGGGAACGTACCCGGGTGCAACCACCTTCGGAGCCAGCATGGCCCTTTCTTACAATGCTGAAAATACACACGCGCCATCAACCGGCAGCTCCTCTCCTAGGTATTTACCTAAGTGAAACGAAAGCGCACGTCCACACGAGGACATGAGTGTACGTGAATGTGTTCGGTGGTTCTTATGTTTATTTGGAAAAACCTGGAAAGGACCCACACGTCCCTTGGCTGGGGTAGGGAAAGTCAAGTGATACCTGTACGCCATGGGAATCCGCTCAGCACTAGAAGGAACCATCTACTGACACGCACCCTAACACGGAGGGACATGGAAGAGTCTCAAAGTCACCGTGCTGAGTGAGAGATTCCAGAATCAGGGAGGTACGCACCACATGGTCCCCTCCATAGGACATTCTGGAAAAGGCAAAACCAGGGGGATACACAGCAGCACGCGGTTACCAGGGGCTGGGGTGGGATGGACTGCCCATGGGCTGGGAAAGTATCTGGGTGCCAAAGTGTCCTGTTTCTGGATTTTTAAATTCTCTGAAAACAGCCTCTGGCCATCCTCCTCTCTCTCTGCCTGCCTCTCTGCCTGCTTGTGATCTCTGTCTGTCAAATAAATACATAAAATCTTTAAAAGGGGGGGGCACCTGGGTGGCTCAGTGGGTTAAAGCCTCTGCCTTCGGCTCAGGTCATGATCCCAGCTTCCATCGGGCTCTCTGCTCAGCTGGGAGCCTGCTTCCTCCTCTCTCTCTGCCTACTTGTGATCTCTGTCTGTCAAAACAGCCTCTGGCCTAAGGGACAGTCCCACACTCAGGGGGCTGCCTTCTTAAAGAGAACCAGCCCCTCCCTGCCTGATGGCTTCGAAACACAGGCGTGCCCACTAGCTGCCATGCAACGGGGTTGGAGGTACATGCCAGGGCAAGGGTCCTGAATCTCCCCACAGGCTGGTCTGCAGAGACTTGCTTTAAAGTGAGGGTAAAGGAGAGCATGTAATTCTGGAAAGACGCTGACCGTGGGAGAAGTTTCAGCCAGGTGGGATGAGGCTGTGTGCTCGGATGGAGGGAGCCTAGAGCCCTCTCCCCCTGGAAGTCCAGAGGGCCCTGGGCAGGGGTCGGGAAGGGTCCAGGGAGGGCCTGCACAAGGGGGAAACAGCGAGGTTGCCAGGAGATAGATTTGAGTTTTAAAAAGGGATTGGGCTAAATGCAACGTGATGTCCCGGATGGGATCCTGGAAGCAAAATAGGGTCATTATTGGGGAAAGCGGGGGACTCTGAACGGAGGTCTGCACTACATAACGTGCCCATGTTAATTTCATGTTAATTTCTTCGTTGGATGTGGTGCTGCGGGGAGGGAGGTGCTGGCACTGGGAGAACGCAGTGAAAGGCAGGTGAAAGCTGTCTCCACCTCCTTTGTACATCTGAAGCCAGTGTGCAGTCGCATCGCCTAGTTAAAAGTGGGGGGAATGACAGGGCCTGGGGACTGCTCAGCTTCCTCTCTCTCAGACATCATCAGTGCCATAATCTCAGCGCGAATCCACAGGGCACCATCGCTGGAGAGGGAGGCCTCCTGGTGGCCTCGGGATTCAGCTTGGACTGCTAGAAATCAGGGCAGATTCCATTATTATTTTTTTTTCCTGTTATTTTTTCTGCTTTGTGACCACGTGGGTGAGTCTAGGGCAAGTAGCAGGGGACGTTAACCCTCCTCACTGTAGTGTTGGGAAAACTGAGGACCAGAGGGGTCAAGCAACCTGCTGCAAATCACACAGCAGGAAGGGGCAGAAGCACGACTCAGATCAGGCTTGCCGACTTCAGATTCCATCCTTTGCCAGACGCTGCAGGCAGACTCCGCCCGAAAATGTTAATACAGGATACAAGTTTGCATGGCGCAATCCAGAGACGTGGGCTGGCCTGTAATGCCCTTTGAGGGGCATTTTCTTTTAGCTCTGAGCTGTTCATGGGGCCCCGAAGAAATCAAGCACATCGTGAGATCAGGGTTGAGGCGAGCTGCCATGGCTGGTAGTGGGGGGAGCGGCTCACGGAGGGGACAGCCGCGCTGGCTGGCAGCTTGACTGCCTATCTGGGACCAGGGAGGATGTGGGGGTGGTGTTCTTGTTCAACAAAGCGTGGCATTAAGAACAGAAGGTTATCTGGGACACTGGGTAGCAGAATCAAACGAGGATAGGTTTCTAGAACATTGCTGTCAGACTCAGCGGTCGTAAAGTGCGGTGTGAACAGAATGGGCTTTGGTTTAAGTGGCTGTCGAACCTGAGGCACAGGCTAAACCTCTCTGGTCTTCAGAGTCCTTATCTGCCCGAACAGGGACTCCTCCCTTGGTGCCTGCAAGGAGCCAGGGAGACCGCTGAGCATGCAATGCAGCAGCAGCTCATCAGGATGACCGGGCAGGCAGGCAGGCCCCGGGGTCACGGTGGAGGGACGTGTCTGAGTTGAGCAGCTCAGCGCTCCCAGGTGTCTCAGACGTGAGACGCTCCCATCACTCAGTACAATGACTGTGCACTGCCCATGGCCCTGGTGACGTAGAAGTTGGAACTGGAACCCAGAGAGTGGATCTAGGGGCCACAGCTTTGTTTCCTGCCGCCACATAAGTAATGATATTGGAATTTGAGGGTGATGTGGTTAGGGTACAAAAGGGTTGATTGGCCCCTTCGTAGGACTTCAACAACCTGGCAAGAACCTGCCCTTGACGGGCAAAGGACCATAATCACCAGCTGAGTGCATCTGCAGCCAAGAACTTGAAGACCCAGCATGTCAGCCAGTGGCCTCCCACCCTGGTGCCCCAGATGTCCCCTCTTCTACCCCACCCCGACTGAGCTGATGGCAGTTGCCACTTTTGGGCAGTGCCGGGGGCTCCTTTCACTTGGCCGAACCAGACTTCTGCAGGACAATGTCAGCACTGAGGTCCGGACTGTCGCAGACCAGGACCTCACCAGCACCCAGAACAGCGCCCAGCATGCAGGAGGGATTCAATCAGTCTTGGCCTCCAAGACTGATGGTTGAATGAAAGTCAAGAAATAAGGCTAAAGAAGCAGGAGTCAGACCACCAACAGCTTTGCATCTGAAGTAGGGGAACTGGAGAGCATCCCAGAGGCAGGGGGTATGGGAAAGAGTTCAGTGCAGGGCACAGCTTGGAGGAGGTGAGCGTGGGCCTCCTGGGGGCGGGGTGGGGGTGGGGGGGTGGTGGCGGCTGGTGGAGAGGGGCTGCTGGGGACATGCAAGGCCCAGGGTTGGTCCTGACAGGGTGAGGGGTGAGAGGCAAGAAGTGGGCAAGAGGAAGGGAGGATGAAACCAAGTCTCCCGGTTCCCGGCAGAGATAGGTGGGGGCAGGGCATCCCCTGAAATCACGTGTTTTCAGGGATGATTCTGCCTCCGGAGGCAGCTGACACCGCAAATGTGTGTGACATGTTTGTTGACACATTTTTTTCAGCACCAACTGCCGAGGCATCTGGGATCCGCACAACGTTTCGAAACAAAGCCAGGCTTTGAATGTAAACATCCCCATGGAGCCTCCCAAACGGGCTTGCCAGGCACCTTCAGGGGCCGCCCATTTCCGCTCCAGCCTCCCCCCCCCCGCCCCCCCACGCCCGCAGCTTGGCGACTAGCAGGGGTGGGCGTGTCCCGGAGCCCCTCCCTGCGGCGCCGAGCCATCTCTAAGGGGGGACATGCACTTCTTGTTACCTTCAAGTCTGGGTTAAAAGAGACAAGACTTGGGTGGGAGGTTGGGGGAGCCTGGTGGTGGGTATAGTGGAGGGCACGCATTGCATGGAGCACTGGGTGTGGTGCAAAACTATGGATTCTGTTACGCTGAAAATAAATTAAAAAAAAAAAAAAAAGAGAGACAAGACTTCAAGCCCAGGGAGTTGGTTCCCAAGGCGCCTGCCCGCCCCTCCTCCTCGGCCTGGCTTAGATCTCTCTTTGGAAGTCACACTCCCCGTGTCACTGAGCAGGGCGAAAGCCCCCAGGGACACCAGGCGTGGGTAGGGATGTGGAGCAACCGGAACTCACACACCGCTGTTGGGAGGGCCGGGCCGGCAGCAGGGCCAGTCAGCGGCGGCGCAAGGCACGCGTGCTCCAGTGTTCCCCGGCTTCTTCAGGGGGAACGATCCCACGGCCCAGCAGCCGTAGGACAGGCCTGTTTGTTGCAGCGGACGCACACGGGGGAAGGTGATAAAGTCCATGGCTGACCTGTGGCTACACACAGGACGAACCCGCAGCCGGACTTGGAGGGAAACAAGTCCGGCACGATAAAGACACACACTGCAAGAACCCACGTACATGGCCGTACAGAGTGGGAGAAGCGCACCCGTGCTGTTAGACGGGAGGGGACAGCGCCCAGCCGAGGGCATGCTGCGGGGGCCAGGTGCAAGTCACGTGTTCTCAGCGGGGGTGGGAAACCTCCGCCCCCGGGCACAAGGAAAGCATGGACGTCTGCATGGTACAGGGGAGCATAGGGCAGGGGTATGGAAGGTGCTACCTTGGCCTCCCAGACGATGCCACACCCTCCTCCCATCCCAGAAGCAGGAAGGCATCATGCGACAAAAGGGACTTTGCAGACACGATTAAGGTTCTGGATCTGCTTAGGTAGGGAGATCATTCTGGATTTTCCAGGCGGGCTGGATGCAACCATGTGAGCCCTTTGTTAAGAGTAGAAACGGAAGGCAAGCAGAGACAGAACTGGCCCGGCCACAGCTGGGTTGAGGACAGAAGGACCGCATGGAAGCCACAAGAATGAGGTACCAACAACCTGAAGGAACGTAAAAGCAGATCCTGCCCCCCAACCTCCAGCTAAGAGCTGATTTCTGCTTTTCGAGGCCCCACACAGAGGGCTCAGCTGAGCCCGCCAGATTCCAGGCCCACGACATCTGTGCCACGATACACAGATGTTGTTGTCAGCCTTGAAGCAGGTGGTGACTGGCCACAGCAGCAATAGGCAACGTGGTGGCATTCTCATTGCACCACGGTGGGAACAATTAGGAAAATAATCTGGGGCGCCTCTACCCGCCGGGGCCAACATGGCAGTGTCTGTGGGCACATTTAGTTCTCACAACTGAAGACAGGGATGCTCCTGGCATGGAGTGGGGGAGGCCAGCAGTGTCTCTGAATGTCCTAAGGTGCCCAGGACGGCCTCCCCGCAGAGAAGCACCTCTCCAGCCGGCACCGGTGCTGAGACTGACATCCAGCCTGCGTGGTCCGTGAGTCTGCGTGCTGTCAGGTCCCTGCGGCTGGGCTCTGGCCACCTGTCCTCCTTCACTCCTCATCCTCTTAGCTGCTCTCCCTCCCATCCCCTTCTCCCTGCGGGGGCCCTAGAGGCACCTACTTCTCCTTCAGTCACTTCCCTGGAAGGCTTCCCTGACCCTTGGCCCCCTCAATCCCCAAAAAGCCCAGGCCCTGTGGATTTTATTCCCAGCACCTCCTCCAGCTGTGCAACCTTGGACAAATACTTAACCTCTCTGTGCCTCAGTGTCCTCATCCGTAGGATGGGGATGACAGCGGGCCCTGCCTCATAGACTTGTCAACACTGCAGCTGGGAAGTGCTGAATGCAGTGTTTGGCACACATTTCACACTCGAGGAATGTCGACCACTATTGCCAGCATCATTGTTTCGTGCCGACACAGTACTGCTTGCCTCGTTCTGTGGCACTTCATAGGGACGCAATCCAATGCTTATGTGGGAGCGGGGCTCTGTGGTTTCACTCACCAAGGCATTCCAGGTGCCTAGCGTACAGTATGTGCTCAATAAATATTTGTGGAATGAATGAATGAACGAATGAATGGGCTGTTTCCAAAGGAAGGCTGCCCAGTGACACTCTGGATCACCACGAACACCGCATCACCGGGGACTCACCGCGTTTTGAGGTTGTTGGATCAACTTCAGGAGAGCAGGATGGCTGTAGCCTGGGGAGAAAGGGCACAGTTAGAGTCCTGGTTAGAGGCCTGCATGGTGCCCAGGGTCCCCCCCCTCCCCCCACAGCTGCCCCCACTTCCTTTCCAACCTGCCACTCCCTTCACAAAGGGCCTTGTTGTCCCTGGCAGACAAGATCCATTCCTGGGGCCCACCCAGATCTCTGGGCTCAGGATCACTTGGGCTGCTGCCAGAGATCTGTCCAAATTCTCTAGCTGATCCTGAGGCTCAGGTCTGAGCCCTACTGGGCTAGTCCCACAGACAGGACAATGAATGCAAGGGGAAGGCCCAATTCGGGACCAGGGCTGGGAGTGATCCCCCAAGCCAGTGTGATAAACTGCATACAAGGCACTCACCTTCCTCCCCGTGGCCACTGGGGGCCAATTGCAACACACGTTTGCTCAGGGACTGAGCAAGTGAATGGTGCGGCCTGCACCTTGTGACCCACGCCCCCCACTCCTTCATGCAGGCTGCGACCCGGAGTTTCACTGCATCAACTGTCCAAGCTGAGCCTGAGGTTGCAGGGTAGGGCTTAGGATACCCTTGGACTCAGCAACTGGTCTTCTATGAATTCGCCCTACACACGTGCACAATGAGCAATGCATGTGCATTTTATCTGTGACGCTCTGGTGTCTCCCGGCTTGAAAGCCAACCGACACCCATCGGCGGCCACAACGAACAGAAAGCCCGCCGTGCACAGCGGATGCTCAGGCAGGGGCTTCTTTTATCATAGAGGAGGGAGGATGCCACACAGAACCCGGAGCCAGAGTGTCCTGCGTTCAAGGCCTGTACTTCTGGTTTCTGTTCATCGTTCCCAGTCCTGGCAATGACTCCCACGGGAAGACCAAGTGTGTGGGGGGCCACAGAGGTCAGAAGACCAGATAGGAAGCCCCTCCGAGGCAGTGGCCAAGTGCTGCCCTCAGTAGAGAGTAGCTGGACGAATGAATGACGTGGAGATCCAGCGACATAGGTGGGAGCCCAGCACTGTCGCAGGAGAGAGAGACCAGGCAGTGGATCTTGGCGTAGGAAACAGACCCTGGAAGGAAATTCCTGGTCTCCAACTATCGGAATTTTTACCACGCATACCTTGTACCTATTTTTGTTAAGACAATTCATTTTTAGTTTAAATGCACTTTTAAAAAAAATTTTTTAGATTTTATTTTTTTTAAGTAATCTCTACACCCAACGTGGGGCTTGAACCTACAACCTTGAGATTGAGGGTCCCATGCTCCACAGGCTGAGCCAGCCAGGAGTCCTTAAATGCACTCACTTGGAAGGGAGACTTGCACCACTGCGGTGAGCCAAGGCTCAGGGCCTGGGGCCCGCTCGGCTCTGCGGGAGACTAGCACGTTCAGAGGGGTGGTGAGACCCTGGTGCCACCCTGGGGAGACGTCCTTCTCTGCAGCATCAAAGAGCGAACGGACCTGAAGAGCCTTGTGGTTTCACCGCCTGCTTGGAGGAGGGTGGGCTGGTGTGTGTGTGTGTTGGGGGTGGTGATCTGGGAGCCCAAGGGAACAGAGCTGTGAGCAGCCTCCCCGCCCTCTAACCTACTCGCAGGCATGTTGAGCCCAAGGCTGCAGGGTGCTCGTTACTCAAGGAAGGAGCACTCTGTGGGTTTTTCCAACTGCATTTTAGCCAAAGGTCTTTCAGCTCTGGTTCTTTATTCATGCTGCCTGGGTGTTTATGACTTTGCTGCCTCAGTAGATAAGCCAGTTCAGGAAATTCTTGTTAAACCACAGATGCGGCTTGTCTCATCGACTTCAGAGGGAGAGATGAGAGCAAAGCTGGTCCCTCTGATCAGAGAAATCCACGCCTGGGCTTTTAATGCTGTGGGACCCTGCCCTGCAGGCCAGGGCAGGACCGGGCAGCCGGCTGTGAGGCTGCCGTCACAGCAGTAAGCTTAGGAGGCAGAGGACCTTTGCTTCAAATCCTTGGACTCCCTGGACATGCGTGACAAATTCTGTGACGTCTTGACACCCAGCCCCCATGGGTAAGCTGGCGGTGACGTAAGACCGACAGTTACAGGACTGTGGTGGAGGTCTAATGGGATAGCGTGTAAGGTGTGTAATATGCCAGGCCTATGGCAAATTCTCAGCAGTTACCAGTTAGAAAAAGTCATCTTAAAGACTACAGATAGGGGAGAAAAGGCACCCAGAGAAGACCTGTCAGAACTCCCTGTGCTTTCTCAACTTCTGCTGGCCCGATGCCCCACGCCCCCACATATTTGTTGGATGGCGGGGGATGAGAACTGAGGGAGGCCCGGGGGTGCTGGGGGCGGGAGGACAGGGAGTTATCTGGGAAGAGAAGGGCCTGCAGCCTCTGGTGGTTACAAAGTAGAGGTAGAACTACAGACCTGGCCCTTTCACTCCAACCCGGAATGTGGACAGCATTGTGTAAATCAAAGAACCCGAAATGCCTTCAGAGGCCTGTGTGTCTGAATGACGGGCTTCCCAAAAGGAATGAGTCACCTTACTGTCTAATTGCATCTTAATGGGAAATAAACAGGGACTGGCATTGTGCATGAAGGGACAGGCTTCACTAGACGAGATGCTGAGCCCACAGACCACTGAGTGCAGCAGTGACTTGCATGTCTGAGTCAGCCCTACCCATCCCACTGTCCTCTGCGACCTCCTCCAGCAGTGAGCCATGCTCTGTATGTCCCGGAGGTAAGCATGGTGAGGTACACGCTGCTGGCTGGTGACCCCACTGCTCACCTTGACTGGGCAGGCCACCCCTCTCCCAGCTGCCTGTGGGGGTTTGGTAACAGCTCCAGTCATCTCTTTCTCTAGAAAACTGCTCTTGGTCCTTTGCCCAAGAGATGAGCCATGTCCTTCCTGATGGCAACTGAGAGGCAATGACTGACTGGCACTGGGGTCCCAAAAGGCCAGCCTCTTTGATGCTGTCTGAGACCAACTCTGGGGTGTAAGCCATACCCCAAAGCCCCCTGTGGGATCAGGCTATGGCTAGTCTCTGGCTGAGACCTCATCCTTCTTAGCCTTTCCCTGTCTCCCCTGTCTCCCAACAGTGTGCCCATGAAAAGCAACTTGCACAGAACCTAACCTAAGGCAGCTGACATTAAAGGCTAGGGTCCCACAGACCTGCGCCCACGTTTTGGCCTGCTTCCTCTGCAAGCCACGTCACCTCTCTGAGCTTTGCTGATCTATTTACAAAATGGGGGTGTTCATACATACTCACCCTGTGGGGTTTCAAGGAAGAGTCGATGAGAGAAGAAAAGATACATAAAGTTCCTATAACAGAACCCCTACTAAATACTTGCTGCTTTTCTCTGCCCTTAAGGGAAGTGTCTGGCAGCACACAGAAATGTGGGTACTGGAAGGAACATTAAAGTCTGGATCACCATGACAAACGAGAGAGAAGGTACCCACATATGAGGGCAGATTTCCCAGCTCTTACCTATGGGGACAGAGGAAATCTGGGAGTACAGGTCCAGCATCCGGTTGCCATCCACATCGACCAGGTAATTGCCTCGGCTTTCCTCATAATTGCAGAAAAAGTGCACAGCCTCTGCATTCTTGGGGAAAGCAGAGACTGATTCAGGGTCACTGCAATCTCCTAGATTCTCCATCTTTCGGGGTGAACTTGAACTGGTGAAGTAAACCATGTCCTGCCCATTCTGTGGTCACACAGAGGGTATCTGTGGGTGCTTACATGTATGGCTCGCTTTATAGCAGTTTACTAAGCTGAAATTTGTATTTTATGAATTTTTCTGTATGTATTTTATACATCACAACAACAAAAGGTTCAGAAATAAATCTGAAGAAGATTCTGATGTTAAGATGATGGCGAGCCTTAGAGCAACCATGAGGAAAACTAAAAAATGTGTAGTAATTATGAAAGAAATGAAAGTGGCCCACTAAAAGATACCTACTTAAAGCAAAAAAAAAAAATGTATATATATGTGTGTGTGTGTGTATGTGTGTATATATATATATATATATATATATATATAAATATATATGACACATATAGAGAACAAGGAGTAAAATGGAAGATATAAGAATATCAATAATAAGATTAACTGTGCATTAAATGACCCAATCAAAAAATCAGAAACTATCAGACTGGATAAAAAGATGCTGTCTCCATGAGACATACTTGCAGTTCAAGAATACAAATAGGTTGTAGGTAAAAGGATGGAAAAAGATACATGATTCTTAACAGCAACCCTAAGAACACTGAAATGCTTTATATTAATCAGGCAAAGTCAACCGTAAAACAAACAAAAATGTTTCTAGAGGTGAAGTCCGCTAAAAAGATACAATTACAAACATGTAAGCACCTGATAATAGAGCCCCAAAGTACATAAAGCAAAAATGGGCATAACTTATAGTTACAAGAGAAGAGCTGCAGCTCTAATAGTTGGCTTTCAATAGTGGATAGAACCACAGGGTACTAAATTAACAAGGAAGTAAGACCTGAACAACGCTTCGAAGCGACAGATCCCACAAACACTTATGAAATGCTCCACCCCGCAGTGGTAGAGCACAAATTCTCCTTAAGTGCATGCGGAGCATTTCCCAGGACAGACCATACAAAAGCCTCAGTAGAATTTAAAAGGACTGAAATCACACAAAGTATGTTTCCCATCCACAGAAGAATGAAATTGGAAATCAGTAACAGAAAGAAATTTGGGAAGTTCCCCAAAATGTGGAAAGTAAATAACACATAAATAACAAAATAAGTCAAAAAAAGAAATCATAAGGGAAATGGGGGGGGGGTTTAGAACAAAGACATTTGCTTTTTTTTTTTTTTTTAAAGAGCTGGCCCAGCCTAATGTTTGTGTCCCTCAGTGAAGTCATAACGGAGAAGGAGTAGAGGGAATGTTAGCTCATCCTCACTTACCTGAATTATATTCAGCTGTTTCATTAACTCCTGCAGGCAAGAAGAGCAAAAGCATTAGGGCAAGGACACACTCTTACCAAAGAAGCTTCAAGTCTTTCACGTCTTCCCAAGTCCTGGGGCTTCCCCCCACCCTTATGCCAATAACTTCATAGTTAATTAGTTAGCAATATTATAATTATTTTAAAACTGCTTCATATAAATAGTTGGCAGAAACTATTCCTACCAGTTACATTACCAGTACAACAGAGATTTAAAAACTTGGAAGGATAACAATAAAGTAAAATAAATATTTAACAAAAATGTTTAAGCTAAAGGTTATATAATAGTGCTTGTAAAAGCATAGGTTCCTTTTTTTTAAAGTAGGGTCCACAGCCAGTGACCTTGAGATCAAGACATGAGCTGAGCTCAAGAGCCGAACGCTTAAGGGACTGGGCCACACAGGCACCCTGGTTCCCTTTCCACTAGGGGAAAAGAGGCTTTAACACCCTGTTCGAAAAAATAAAACCAACTGAAAACATAAACTTGCAGATCAAAGAACCATGTGTCATTATAATGTAAACACTCCAAAAACCACTTGTCCAAGTCTATATAGAAACTGGGAATTATAAATTGTGAATTGGGAACTAGTTGCTTTACTACTACACAGATTTAATATCTAAAAATAATCCAACATAGAATCAACCCAGCAAGTAGTGTCATGAAATTATTTACTTCCACATAACAATAGAAACTAATATTAATTACAAGGATATGAAAAAATCATCCCAGGTACTTTGCCACTGTGAAGTGAAAATCCACCCCTCTCCCTGGAACGTGTAATATGCAGGTTGTGTAGCATCTTTGAGGAGAGGCACGACCCTCCCTCATCAGACTCATCTTGTGCCTCTTCCGTCTCACACAGTAACATCTGCCCCAGGGATTTGGAGCCACCCAGTGTGTCTCATATGCCATGTCCTGTCACCCTGCATGCCTCTCCACATTCCATGCCCCTCGCCTACAATGGAATAACACACTCCTTTGGTGAACGCTTCCTTTTTATCCTTCAAGGTCAAGATCAAGGGCCTTTGCTGTCCCTGCTCTGTGCCATCTAGCATTGCCATGTTCTTCCACCTTGGCTGGATGTTCTGCCCCAGACCTTCACTCCGGACTCAAAGCAAGCCATCTGGCTTCCTCTGGCCAAGAGAATGAGGTAGGAGTGATGGTAGACCAACGTGGGGCCTAGATCTTAAAGAGACCCACTACGTGCTCTCCTCTGCCATTGCCGTGAGGACAAGCCCAGCCCAGCTTGCCGGAGGATGAGAGAGACACGCGGGGCAGAGCCAAGTCACTGCAGTGACTAAGACACGCTCAGCCTCTATCAGCCAGGGGACAGTCATCCCCCAGGCATGTAGATGGGCTCAACAGAGCTGCCTAGCTAACTCCCAGTTAACCCCAGATGCATAAGCCATCTGTATGCTACTGGGGTCCTGTGACTGTTACACGGCATTACTGTGACAACAGACAACGGACACATGTCCTCTGAGAAGGCCTCTTTGTCTTGTTACGGCAGGATGGGCTAGTTTAATGTCCCGGCTCTCTAGCGGTAAGCTCTCCGAAAGCAGCTAAGAACGCACGTCTCCACGCTTCACTGTGTTCTTGCCTCATGGACGCCTTCCGTTCCATTCTTAAGAACACCACTCAAGTGTGTTCGACTCACCCGAGAGCGAGGCCCGGGGACTTCAGTCTTCATCAGGGGCCCATCATAATCAAATTCGACGTCAACTTGGGCTGCGGCCTGACTGATGTGTCTAGAGCCTGCAGTAAACAAAGATGATGAGAATCCCTGGTAACAATAGATATAGTGAGAATTCTGCCCAAACAGGTGCCCAGTGTCCCCAACAGACACAGGGCCAGGACCTCCACCCCATCCTAGCCAGGCCACCCCTGAATACGGAGTCTGGCCAGACCTGGGCACCACAAAAACACTGCAGATTCCAACAGATGGGAAAGCCCAGTGCTAGTGAGGTTGGAGGCAAACAGGTGTGCTCCCGTTCTGCTGGTGTGAGTATCGGCTAATGATGCCTTCCTATTCCTTTCTACTAAGCAATCTCATTTCAGGATTCATCCTAAGAAAATAATGGGACAGTATACAAAAATGCAGGTTACAAATATTTGTAGTAATACTATCTTTCTACAAGAAAACAACCTCACTTTCCAACAACAGAGAGCAGCTAAATACAGTATGACACAGTCCACCATTTCATAGAAATTTTTATTTTTGGTTTTTTTTTTTTTTTTGAGAGAGAGGGCACAAGTGGGGAGGGGCAGAGAGAGAGGGAGAGAATCTTATGCAGGCTCCATGCCCAGTGCAGAGCCTGATGTGGGGCTCGATCTTATGACCCTGAGATTATGACCTGAGTTGAAATCAAGACTTGGGCACTTAACCGACTGAGCCACCACCCAGGCACCTCTGGAAATTTTGAATTTTTATGGACATGGAAAAATGGACATGGTATTACTATGTGAAAGGTCAGATTATAAAAATTATCCAAATTTTGCCAAAATTTAATTTATAGCCAAACTTATATCCAAATGTCTATATAGACCAGAGTTGCTCAGCCCTTAGCACTATTGGCATTTTGGGCCAGATAATTCTGTTGTGGGGCCGTCCTGAGCACTGGAGGGTGGTTAGCAGCGTCCCTGGCCCCACCCACCAGATGCTAGGAGCATTGCCCCTGGGGTTGTGGCCCTGCTTAGGACACTCAGAAATTACAGAGGAGGGAACAATCAAACGTCTAAATTCAGGTGGTCCCTGGGGCGCCTGGGTGGCTCAGTCGGTTAAGCATCTGCCTTCAGCTCGAGTCATGATCCTGGGGTCCTGGGATCAAATCCCATGTCAGGCTCCCTGCTCAGTGGGGAGTCTGCTTCTCCCCCTGCCCCTTCCTCCCATGTGTTCCCTCTCTCTCTCAAATAAATAAAATCTTTTTAAAAAACCCCAAAACTCTTAATTTTCAGGTGGTCCCCACTTACACATGTTTTTTGCTTAAAAATCAAACAAACTTTGGGGCACAAGTCATTTCCTTGAGATCCATTTCACATTTTTGCATGATAATCAATGTATAGAGGGGAGTTCCCAGGCTAGACCCACAAGGCTCAGCATGTGGCTGAGATAAGGGCAGCCTCAACCCCAGATCTTGGTCCCTGACTGAAAGAGAGCTGTGGTGAACACAAGGTAAATGTGGCCCAGAAATCCCTTTAATGTCCCTGCTCCCCTTTGATCTTCCTGGCACATACGTGGTGTCTGGGAAATGTTAGTTCCTCTTACATGAGTTGTATCAGACTAGGGAATTACTGGACACTTTGTGTAAATCATATACATGATTTCAATTCTCCTTGTGCAAGCTTGAGGGGTACAGTATTGTTTTTATTTTATAGGAGAGAAAACCAAAACTCAGAGAAGCAAAGAACGTGCTAGGCTCTGTCCTTCCCTCCCTCTCTGTGTCTCACACACATGCGCCTGCACACACACACACAGACACACACACACACAGATTGCAAAGCCATACTAGAAAACACTTAAATTCATTCTTATTTTTCCATAATTGCTCTGGATATCAAAGAGGTTTTTGAATTAATTATGTAGCCCTTTGAACATGAAGTCCAGTTAAAATTCAGTGTTCTTCTCGTTTTAAGGCATGAAGCAGCCGGCTTTTATTGTCTTCTGTCTGATCTGAAAATGAAAAGGGAATCCCTACAGAGTTTGTTCCATTAGCTTGAGTTACAGGTCATGGAACATATCGATGACTTCTTTTTTACATTAAACTGTTTATTTCCTCCTTGGCCAGAACTCAGGGTTACTGGTCCAGACTGATTCCAGCTAGACAGACCTGCACAAAACAAGGACGCACGTTTGGATAAAAAACAATTATTAACTGCTAAGGATCCTGCTCTGTTTCCAGTAAAGAGGGGAAGTGAAAAACTCAAAACTGCAAGCTGTCCTCCAATGAGGACACACAGGCCCGCTCTTCCTCTTTCCAGAAAGTGTCTTGACACTCTACCACAGAACCCAGATCTCCTGGGATCTGGAAAGTGGAAATGTTGGCGCTGGGAGCAGCCCCAGTGGGAGTGCAGCTTAAAGGGTCTCAAGAGGAATGACAGGAGTGAGGGAGGATGTGTGGAGCTTTGGGTATGGGGACGCCAAGGCTGTGAGCAGACCCAGGGAGGGGAATAGAGAGAGGGCGAGAACCCATCCCCCAGGGATCAGGGGCACGAGACGGGGAAGCTGAGGGCCAGGTGGCAGGCAGACAAGTCTGTATCAAGATCTGCATCTGTTCCTACCATGTGCCAAGTCTTTGTGGGTGTGGACAGAAGAGGGCCAGGGCCTCTGGGCTACCACAGCCTGGTAAGTTTGCTGGCAACAGCTATGGAACACAGGAAGATGGGGCAGCTAGCACAACTCAGCCCCCACCATGTGCTAAGCAGGCCCTAGGCCCTACCCACCGGAACTCCCACCTACGGTTTTGATTCATCTACAACCCTGGAGAGATGGTTCTCAGGTTACAGAGGAGGAGCAGAGAGGTTAAGCAACATTCCCAAGGCCACACAGCGAGTCAGTTGCAGAGTCAGGATTTGAACCCAGGTCGAATACTCTCGCTTTTCCTATTAGATCTCATTTTTTACTTTTTGTAGAGGAAAATAACCAAATACCAACATAACAAATATTCTCTTAAAGTAGGCTCTATGCCTTACATGGGGCTTGAACTCATGACCCTGAGATTAGGAGTACACACTCTACAGACTGAGCCACCCAGGCAGCCCAAATACTCTCTTAATGATGATATATAATCATGATATACAGGCCACAGGAGAACACAACCAGATTTCCTTCCCTGGGATCTCTGACAACAAGTCACACGAGCAGAGATGTCCATTCATTGGGGATTCATGCGGAGCATACCCAGCAGCATCCCGAGCACTTTCCATGGATTGTCTCACTTAAGCCTCACAACCTGGGAAGTAGATGTTATGACTAGGCCTGTGTTACAGAAGAAGACACTGAAGCTCAGAAAGGTCGACTCGGTTGCCCAAGGTCACACAGCTGTTCAGCGGCTAAGCTGAAAATTTGTCCCTCAGACCTCTCCTTTCCCAGAGACTATCTTTCATCTCATCTAGTGCTGGGCCCTGAAATGAAACATTTGCAGCAAAACAACTCACTTCCTTCAAAGACAAATTCCTAGAGGCACAAAGAAGCACACGAAGTTTGAATTAATATCAACCCATCCAGCATTTTCATTCATGAATGAAGCATCATAGCTAGGAGGCAGCCATGTGTCCCAACATCTGAGACCCTGCATGGTAGTGGGGAGGGGTCCAGCCCAGCCCTCTGGGTCTGGGGACGATGCCTGCTACCCTCGGGGCCTCGCCAACCCAGAGTCAATGTTTAACTCCAAACTATAAAAACAGCCATCAAATGTTTTTACTGTTCTCTTGATCTTTATAGTGAGAGTAATAAACGAATGCCAGTTTCCTAAACAGCAAGGGCTCTGTATGTGAGCCTGGCCAAGGTCAAGGTCAAGTTCAGTTGGAGTTGTTTGCTCTGCTTTTCTTAAAAAAAAAAAAAAAAAATCTTGGGGCGCCTGGGTGGCTCAGTGGGTTAAAGCCTCTGCCTTCAGCTCGGGTCATGATCCCAGGGTCCTGGGATCGAGTCCCACATCGGGCTCCTTGCTCGGCGGGGAGCCTGCTTCTCCCTCTGCCTCTGCCTGCCACTCTGTCTGCCTGTGCTCGCGCTCTCTCTCTGACAAATAAATAAATTTTTAAAAAAATCTTATCTTCCCTCCCCCAACTGTCCATCCTACTTATTATTACTTTTAACCAATTAAGATCCATATCCTTAACAGATATCAGGAGAATACTCATAGTATAAATTACTATATGCTGTTCCAGAGAAGTATCATTCCCTAAAATCTATTTAAATCTGACCAACCTCCAGTAAGAACTTCCAGTGTAACTTATCATCCCATAGAGGTCCCAGACTTGCACTTGGGGTGCACCTGGCTGGACACCACTTCCTCCCTCGCTCTCTGGGGGAGGGGAAGACTGTGGCCTCTGTGTGGGGCCGATGTGAAATTAGTTCAACTAGTGACCTTCCAAGATGGGAGGCAAAAATCTTTAGGAATCACTTTTGCTGTTATCCTTAGCCTGTTGTCCATGTGTCCTGTTTGAATCCTTTCTGAGCTGTGGAAAGAGCATCACACTTCTTCCAGCAACACCTCGGGGTTTGAAAGTTTGGGTCCGTGTGGTCAGAGAGCATCGTTGTTTCGAATGATCTACAAATGCCACATACCAGGAAGCGACTGTGCCTCCAACAAAGGTAATCTGCAGCAGATTTAGCCTCGTGGCCTGAATATTGGCATCGCATCGTCCGGTATAAACCATATTTTATGGGTGGTCATACACATAATCATGTCTTTGTGTTCTCCGTAAACTTGCCATCAGTTGTGGGACTGTAACCCACAGACACAGACCAATTTCTCCATGTCCGCGGCCACCATCATTTTCCCCAGGATATTCCCAGTCACTGTGTGACTGTGACTTGCACAGATCCACACGCAGTCACCAGTATGAATGCTCTGGGTATAGGCCGAGTCGGGCAGGAGCCACTGCACACAAGGTCTCACGCACCACCTTCGTGCAAAGAACGGTTTGCTGGGGCCCTCCAGAGGCCTCCGAGCTGGAGCTGATTCTGTGCATCTCATGGTCCAGGCATGAGACCCAACAAGGAGCTGGTCTGGGGACATCCTCCTCAGCTGTGGCAAGACAGCTGCCAGCCTGAGGGCCATGGCGTTCAAAGATCTCGAGTTGTTCGTTGTTCTTGATGTTGAAGGTGACCACAGGTGCTGGCCCTGCGTAGAGGACTCGCCATCTGCTATGGCTCTTCCAGCTGTGGCTGCTCCCCAAGCCCTCGAGTCTTAATGCCGTTGGTGTAGCCGACAATGATGGGGCCACTGGAGCCAGTGTAAAGGGCAACGTTCTTCCCAGAGGTTTCAGTATTGGGGGGCAGGAGGTACGGCCCCCACAGACCCCACACACCTCCGCCTCACCAGACAGAAGCTCAGACAGTGTTCTCTGCTGCACAGGGGAAGTTCCCAAGTGTCTGAACGGCATTCTTCACGGCGGCCGGGGGCCCCTCAGAGGACCTTCTGTGACTCATGCTCATCTCCGGGCCCTGAGGAAATTTGTAAGGAGTTCTTTGATCCTTTCCCCGAAGAGCTCACTGTCGGAGCGTGCCACAATCACAGGGACACGGTCCTGACAACGAGCGCCAATCCCATTTGCAGAGCTGACTTCATCACAACCACAACGGCGTGTCTCTCGGGAGCTTGCTCCTCGGAGCCTCAAGTACCCTTTCCAGAACGACCGTCTGGTTTCTCTTGCCCATCAGAAGAGTCGATGGCCACTGCCTAAAACCGAGGATCAGGACTCTCTAGGACTTCTCATCTCCGACACTCTTGTTCTGGGCCAGTTCTGCTGCCATCCCACCTGGAGGCTGAGACTCTCCCCACTCTGGTTGACTTTCCTGTTTTTACTTCCCTTGCAGGGTGAGCAGTAAATACATCCTGTCCAGCGTCCCTGTTCTCAGGAACATGGGCGGCCCACAGAGCCTTCTTCCTCCTTTCTTCCCCCTCGTTCCAGCTGATGTGGGAGCGGACTCTGCCTGTGTGCTCCTGCTCCAAGGGGGGCTTCTGATGCAAGCGACAATCTTGGAAAACCTGCTGTTGCCTTTAGGTGGTTCTTCACCTTTTTTCATCCATGCTTGGGGGCGGGGGGCAGTGGATTGTGAAGAGGGGGCATCTCTCCTCTGTTCCTGGTGTTTTCTTGCTCTGTGGAAAACCTCGGTTCTCGGCCAGGCTCGGCCAGCCCTGAGAAGGATGATGTGGGGTGACGGCCGGCTAAGCTGGACCACTGGCACTGTTCCCTCTGTCTCTCTGTCAGCCCACGGTCATTCCTCAGACGCACCGCAGGCCGTAGCCTCGTGACGGCACTCACACTCCTGCATTCTCGTCTTGTTCAGGAGACGTGGGTTCTCCTTTAACCTGAGCAGGGCGTCAGGAGCAGGAACACTGCTGCGGACTCAGAGAGCAGGGGATGTGGCTGCTGGAACGGGGACTCCTGTGGATGATGGGGACCCAGGGCCCGATCCATCCCCAGGGTCTCTCTGTGTCTAACACCCTGGCGTCATTTGGCTCCACACCAGAGGTACCGCTGCCGTCTGTGTTTGCCTCTGCCGAACTGGACACTGCAGGGGCTGAAGATGAACTTTCTCCGTCACTGTCCTGGGCGTTCTGGTTCTCTAGGGGACAGGGGACTCTCCAGGCTGTTCAGGCCTTTTGCCAAATGCATCACAGGCATGGTATGGTCAGAGGGTTGTCATGCAGTATGTCGCCTCTGAGTAGCAAAGTTCTAGCCCTTTGTCATGTTCTCAGGAAGGCAGCATGCCATTTATTTATTTGCTTATTTTTTGGATAACACATTCCTGGAGGAAAATATCAACAACTTCACCACGCAGAGGTAACGGCTTTGCTGTCTAATCTCCCAGTCTCTGCACGCCATTTGCCAGGATAAGATTATCAATGATGTGGGGAGAGGGGCATGAAGCAATGACATCGGGAGCACTGTCGCAGCCATGAGCCACCGTGTCAAGTGGCTCCACAGTGATCCGGTGGGTGGAGACACCATACTGACGCCTCAGCACAGCGGGCGTGGTGATGGGCTGAAGCACCTGCCTGCCCTCTCTCCCTCTGGGGAAGCAGGTGCCATGTTGTGAGCTGCTCTGTGGAGATGTCTGTGTGGCCCCAAATCCAGCCAGAACCACGGGAGTGAGCTTGGAGGCAGGTTCCCCCCACCCCAGCTTCCACATGAGCCTTCCCATGAGACCACAGCCCTGGCTCACAGCTCAGCTATACCCTCGTGAAAGACCTCGAGCCAGAGCATCCAGCTAGGCTGCCCGCCTCCCCTACAGATTCCTAATCCATGCAAACCGTGAGATACTAAATGTACATTATGTGAACCTGCTAAGTTTGGGGCTATTTGTCACAAGGCAGTAACTAATAGAGTGGCTAAGGTTGCAAGTCTGGGGGCCAGCCCAGCTCTCGGCTCAAAGCCTGGTTCAACCACTTGCTCATGCTGAGACTCTGGGAAAGTGAACAATTTCTCTGAGTCTCTCTTTCCTCTCACAGGGGACTAAATGGATTAAAGGTTAGCTACCATTTTACAACGATTTCCTTATTGCTACTTGCCCATCAGCGATGTAGGAGTACACATATTCCTGTATTTTTGCCAACACCGTGGTTTAGTATTTAAAAACTCCTGTCTATCTATCTACCCATCTATCAATCATCTATCCCTCTTCTGTCATACTAGATATGTCAAAGCGATACGCCAAAAGAAAAGAAAAAAAAAATCTCACGGTGTGGTTCTCTCCATTGCGCACAAGTGTGCCAAAAAAAGATTCAGCTCTGGCCAAGAACATGCAGAGCTGGTCACCCTGATTGAGTCATATCCGTTCCTGGTTCTTCATCGTGCCTCCATACCCGTGCTTGTAAAATGGGAGTTAGGTCACTCCCCACCCAGTGGAAACATAGACGAAGCGCTTTCACCTGCACCATTCCTTCTGAGCAAGAAATATGCAAAGCGGGAGGACACCAGTACCCCCCCCCTTTCCCGATGTGAGATGGAGCCTCACAGTCCTGCCCACTGGTCAGGCTCACTCGTGAAATGGGGCCCAGGTGTCCCCAGCACCGGCACCACCCTCAGCACCCAACAGGTGCTCCACAGTACTAGGTAGGGAGGGCTCCCCTCCTGCTTGGAGCATGCCATCCCTGCACCATCAGTCAGGTTCTGGTTCATTTTTAATATAATAATGGGTCAGCATTAATATGCTTCTCTTATAATTGCCTAAAACAAAACCAAACCTCAAAACCTAACTCCTCAAGGTTACGGAGGTCAAGAACAAGGGGAGGCAGAAACTGTCAAAGACCAGAGGAAACTGCATGGCGTCTAAGTGGGCTGGGGGAAGTCAGGCTGGGTCCTGGATCCAGAAAGAGGTGTCAAGGGAAAAGTTGGTAAAATCCGAAGAGGTCTGGAGTTCGGGTAATAGTAATGTACAAGGTCAGCTTCTTAGTTTTTGACAAGAGCATCCTGGTGATGAAAGATTTTAGCCGTGGGGGACACTGGGGCACAGGGGACCTCTTTGGACGATCTTACTAATTTCTCTGTACTTGTAAAATCAGCCCAAATTAAATGGTTGGTTGGTTGTTTTTTGTTTTTTTGTTTTTTTTTTTAAACAAAACCTGCTAATACTCTTGCGGGAGAGAGAACACGCCTACTCTTTACCCCACCCAGGGTATAAACACCAGCATTCAACATGCTAACCAAGGCCACGGCTAGCACTCTGTCTTCAGAAGGCAGATGAGACCAACAAGAGAGAGAGACCGCGATGACAACTATGGGGCTCCAAGAGAACTGGGACAGGCTGAGGGTAAGAGTGTAGGGTTTCCCTAAGGTTACCGTTAGCCCCTCTTTTCCCCAGAGGCCTAGGGAGGCACATGGGGGAGGGAGGATAACCCAGTGTTTGCAGCTAGACTGATTCTGCTTCTCTGAGGCTTGGCTCTCTCACCTGTAAAGTGGCATTCATGCGTGCCTTCCTGGTGGGGCTACTGGGGGGAGGTCTCATGGGATCCTGATGAGGCTGGCCTGGCTGAGCTGCCTGCACTCATCGAGGCGGAGAGAAACAGAAGCCCTGTAGAGACATGGCGCAGGGCAGGCGGTGCTGTGGGCCAGCTGGGTGCGGGTGGGTGCAGGTGAGGGAGAGCACAGTGGGGGCAGCTGCATCCTATCCAGTGCCCTTGAAGCCCACTTGGCCTTTAGGTCAATCACGAGGATGTTTGTAGCCCTCCTGTTTCTTGGCAGCAAGCTCAGCTACGTGTTTTCCCCAACAACCCCTATGAGGACAGGCTGGACCCTTTAGGCTGCTGGGGAAGTCACTCCAGGCAAGCAACGTGGCTCCAAGCCAGATCAGCTTCCTGCCCACCATACAGCTGTTCATGCAGGGACAGATATGGGAGACCTGGGCGGGGTGGGGGTGGTGGTGATGGGGACAGTTTTCATGTGTGTGAGGGGAAGACAGCCCCAGAAGTACTGGCTGGCCAACCCCTTAACCCCCAAGGGCTCTCCCAGCCCAAGAATCCCCAGTCATCAGGACCAGTTCTTGCCAAGACCCCCCATGGCTTACTGAGTGGGAGCAGGTGGTAGTTGTGCTGGAAGGTGCAGGCCAGCCGCCGGCTGAGCAACATGAAGGCCATGATCCTATCCTCCAGGAACAGAGGCCCCCTTCACACGCTTCCACCCTGCAAGAAACCAGAAACGCACAATCAGGCCAGCCATTTCCCATGTTGTGGGGAAGGTTCTTCTGGCATCACATCCTTCGCTTTCATACTGAATGTAGACTCCTAAAAAACAAAGGCTGGGGCATCTGGCTGGCTCAGTTGGAGGAGCATGTGACCCTTGATCTCTGGGTTGTGGGCTCGAGGCCCATGTTAGTTGTGGAGAGTTCTTCAATAAAAGTGTTTTTTCTTTCTTTTTATTTATTTGACAGAGATCACAAGTAGGCAGAGAGGCAGGCAGAGAGAGAGAGGGGGAAGCAGGCTCCCCACTGAGCAGAGAGCCTGATGTGGGGCTCGATCCCAGGACCCTGGGATCATGACCTGAGCTGAAGGCAGAGGCTTAACCCTCTGAGCCACCCAGGCGCCCCAATAAAAGTGTTTTCATTTGACTTGGACCACACCCCAGGCAGGATCACTGTGCACATTTTCTAGATGAAAAATCAGAGCAAGGGGACAGAACTGGCTTGAGATCCCTCTGTAGGTGAGCTGACAAGCTCAGTGTGTCACCCACGCGGGACAAGCCAGACCGATTAGGGAGACGGGAGAGCTCAGACGGAGGAGGGTTCAGAGCAGATGCAGTGGCTGCACGACACAGGAGGCTGGGACACCCCTGCCCTGTCCCCACACAGGACACTGGTCCCCAGCACTGTCTGGGAATCTCAGGACCCCATGCAGTTTCTGGCGGCCTGTTTTGGGAAGTGCATGTTTCCAGGGATGTAACCAACCTTCTCGAGTTTGCTAGAGATGGAAGGGGTTCCCTGGATGTGGAACTTTGCTCTGAAATCCAGGAGTGAGGGTTCTCAGCTCCCGTGCCACCCGTATGCTGATTCCCTCTGAACCCCACCCCCCCCAGATCTTACCCCCCCTGGCTAGATCTGCCAGCTGCCCATTGCTTTGTGGGCCTGGAGCAACACCCCCATCCTGTCTGTTTTCTTCTATCACCTCCCCTCAGTCCCTCCCCAGGCCACCATGGAAGTGTGTTCCCATTGCATCTTTTGGTTTGTGGGTCTTCTTGCTAAATCCCCACTTTGCTATCTGGAGTGTGTATTTTCAGTTGTATTGTGTTGTATCTCAGAACAATGATGGAGCCATTCACGTCTCACAACTTGTGGACCCTGTTTCCTGAGTCCTTTCTGCACGCTGCACGCTATGCTAAGCTCTTTGCATTGGGCACTATTAATATTCATTATTGCTATGAATGCCTACAACAATGCTTTGTGTTCCCCTCTTTACAGATGAGGACACAGAAGCACAGAGAGGTTAATGGTGGATCTGAAAACAGATGTGTCTGACCCCAGAGTCGCTGAGTCCTAACACTTCATAGATGTCCCTCTCTTCACTCTGCAACAAAGCATGGAGGAAGAACCAGCTAGAGGTGGTAGGCAGGCTTAGCAGCCTGGGTGAGGACACGGGCAGGTGTCTGTGGCCAAGCTCAGGACGATGAGTTGGCAGTGCTCCCACCCCAGTGCGCCCAGAGGTTAACGGGACGTGGGGCTGTATTATTATTATTATAAGCAGAGACTGAACAAAGGAGGGTGATGTTGGCACTGCTTTAAGGACTCACTCATTCCATGAATTCTCATGGTGCACCTACTATGCGCCCCTCCCTCCCCCATGAGCACTGGACGCAGGGCACAGGGACCATCATGTGCAGTGCTTGCTCTCCAGGCATGACCATGACCTGAGCACCTAGAGGTGCTGCAGACACCTGCCTGTTTCACCCCAAAACCCTAGGAGATGAATGGCTACATCACTGTCCACTCTTCAGAGATGAGGCCACTGAGGTGCCTTCCAGGAAGTGAGTGCAGGAGGGACCTTTGGGGTGTCCATTCAGCACACCATGCCTTCCCGCTCTCAGAAACTCCCCCCTCTGTCTACAGGGGTGCAGACCCGGCAGCCTTGTCCTTGCTGTGTCACCCCCCCCCCCCCCGACCACAGCTGACTGGACGGGGATAGGCCAGAGTCCCGGGAGCTGTGGGGTCCACCACCTCCTACCCTGGGAGAGGAGCCGGCATGCACACAGGGTGTTTCGGGGTGGAACAGTGTGTAACAGAGAAGTGGCTGCAAGAGAGGACGGATGCTTCCTGGCTCCACCTCAAGCTTGCAGCCCAGCCCGGCCACGAGTGCCCCCCTCACTGCTGACGCTGTTGGGGCCAAGAGTCCCCGAGTCCCTGTATCCCTAGGAGTGAGCCAGGGTTGCCATGGGGGAGGGCCAGGAGTGTCGGGTTCCGGAGTCCAGCTAATCCTGCGGTTAGAGACTCAGACTGAGCTCCGCATCTTGGAGTGTGCACTGGGAGTGCCTGCCTGGGGCTCCCCTCCTCAGTACTGCAGCGCCACGTGGCTAAGGACACAGTCTCTCCTGGTGGGTGCTCTGGGAGGCAGTGCCTGCAGTCTGAGGGAGTGGGGTACGGGTTCAGACGGGCGCTTTATCCCCCGCAATGGGCCCAGCCATCCAGCTGGGAGGGTGTCTCCTGTGTTGGAGGTGAGGGCATGGATTTCAGAGGCGTGATTTATTCGACCTTTGTTATAGGAATGCCTGGGACTGTCGTTGCTTTTCCTCATGACAATATCGATTAACTCAGTGAATAACAAAACACCTCCTTGTCATCTTATTAGATGCTGGGGCTTGATGGATACAAATGATCCAGTTCAGAGAGGAAATTTTGTTGCTTTTTACCAGAGGAAACGTTATTGAGGAGAGCATGGGTCTGGAACGTGTGACCATAAATTAACTGAGAAACCGTGCTCTTTCCTCGATAACTCAGTGGGTTGTTTTGTTTTGTTTTGTTTTGTTTTTTAATCTATTCCAGCAGCATATCCAACGCAAAGCAAGCCTGTTCATTTGGCAGCGCAGTGACTATGCAGAACCAGCGGCTGCCGGCTCTCATTTAAAACCATTTGTGTCAAACCGGAGCACTTAAGACTCCACACAATTTAATTTCCATTAAGCATGTGTTTGAAAATGCGAGAATCTCCGAGAATGCGCACATTAACATTTGAATGCTCCGCGAAAGTGAGAGTCACACCTGCACACTTTCAATTACAAAATGTCACAATGGGAAATATATGGTGGTGACATTTCGGTGGCCTGCAGTTGAAATTGACCTTATAACAAAACCTGATCTCTATCAGACGTGAATTCTTAGCACAATATGTCTCCAACAATCAGAAGAGTTGATGTCATGCGCTCACTTTATCTAGTCCACTAATTCAATCAACAAAAATTAATTAGGTGCCTGTTACAGGCAAGGCACTGCTTTATGTGGGTATCGAGATGGGTAAAATGCTCCTCTCCTTCTGAAGCTCATAATTTAGTGGCAGAGGAACGAGGGGAGAGAATGGGAGAGTTTAAAGCACTAGGTTGCTTTCCTCTTCATGTCAATAAATCCTCAAAATAACCTGGCAAGATGCATATATAAAAATTTTCCATTTCACCGTCAACAAGTAATTCTGTATAAGACGGGATGAAATCGTGACTTTTGCTGGTACAAATACGTAAGGTGCTGTGGGAGGGCAGAGAGAGGTTCATTCTGGCGGGGGTTACAATGTCAGTGACGTGTCACCTGAGCTTCACCTTCAAAGGGGAGCAGCTTTTCAGAAGCCACAGAGGAAAGGGGAGGTGCGGGCTTCAGCAAATGCTCAGGGGTGATGAGTTACGGAATGGGCAAGAGTCAGGTGCATAGTGAGGGTCACCAGGACATGAAATCACAGAGGGAAGGGAAGGTGGAAGGGAAGATGGGGCACAGGGTTGGCTGGAGATGCCCTCAATGTGGGGGGAGGGAGCCCAGCTCTTCCATCTTATTCCAAAGGGTCCTGCTCAGCCAGGTCCAGGGGAGGGGTGCACGGAACAAGCCACGTGTTGTGAGATGCTGGGGTCACTGCGAGCTGAGGAGGGGGGCTCCTGAGGCATGTCGGGGGCACCTACTAAGGTGAGGGTTGAAAGGGAGGAAAGAGCCAGGGACCAGCTTCTAAATCCCTAGCCTTTAAGACTTATGGGTTCTTTGAAAAGTTAAACACAGGATACCACATGGCCCAGCAGTTCCACTCCTTTTCTTCTTGTTGTTGAAGTAGGCTCCATGCCCAGTGCAGAGCACAGTGCGGGGCTTGAACTCACAACCGTGAGATCAAGACCTGAGCTGAGACCAAGAGTCAGATGCTCAACCGAGCCCCCCAGGTGCCCTGGCAGTTCCACTCCTAAGTGTATACCCCAGAGAATGCAAAATAGGAGCTTTTCAAACAGATACATGTACACACACATTCATACCAGCACCATTCACAATACCAAAGATGGGAGCCACCCAAGTGCATGTCAGGTAAACCACACAGGGTCTGTCCACACCACGGAGTCCTTCTCCACCGCAATACGGAATGATGTGCTGACAGATGCTACAAAGTGGAGGAACCACAAAAACATGACGCTCAGGGCAAGAATCCAGACATGAGTGGCCACGCCCGGCTTCCATTTGTACGGCAGGTCTAGAGCAGGTGCAACCAAAGACATAGAAAGTAGGTGAGTGGTTGCCAGAACTGGGGAGAGGGGCCAGTGGGGATGACTGTCTAGTGGGTACAGGGTTTCTGTTGGGGATGATGGGAAAGTTCTGGAGCTGGTGGCGACGCCTGCCTCTTTGTGAATGTGCCAAAGGCACCGAGTTGTTCACTTATGGCGGTTAATGGGTAATCTTGTTTTATGTGAATTTGGCCGCGATAAAAACATGAAGGTAAACAAGGGAATTATGGAGCTAGCTCTCCCCTTTTACAGATAGGAGACAAGACAAGGGTGTGAGGGCACGCAGGCCTGTGTCTGAGTGCCTGCTTGCTACAGCCTATCATGTACCCTGCTTGCTTCGGTCATCCCCTTAGCAGATATCGCTGCGACCTGCCATATGCCAGGCCCTGTGTGTAGGTGCTGGTGATGAACCCGTGACCAGGATCGAGATTACACAGAGCTGTGATAGATTAGTGATGTCTGTCATGGGTGCTGTAATAGACACTACAGGTATGTGTGCTGAGCCTGGGCTTTAGCTCTAACAGAGCGGAACTTACGAAAATGCTCTGAGCCTCAGTGTCCTTATTTACCGGGTGGGGAGAGCGAGGTCTCTCTCATTGGTCATGCTGGAAATTGGGCACAACTGATGTGAACAGCCTGGCAGATCACAGGCTCTTCAGACATTTGAGTTTCCTCTATCTCTGACTTGTCCCTCCCTTTTGTGTTCTCCCCGGATGATGCGGCGCTTGGTTCTAGAGCTCTGTGTTTGAGGTCCATGCAGGTGTCTGGTGTCACGGAGGAAAGGGGCCCAACAGAAGGCAGTCTCTCCCTGGGGACATGCTCTGGAGCCTCTCATATGCAAGGCAGTCACACAGGAAGGCTCCCTTTCTCCCCTGACAGTGACAGCAGGGAGATGGGTGTCCAGGGGCCCCGCTTGTGGGCAAGTCCCTAAACCACGCTTGCATGAGCTGCATCATCTCGCCAGGACCGGGGCACCGATACCCCTGGTGCTCTCTTGGCTTCCTCTCTTACCTTCCTTCCATCATTTTCTACTGAGTCCCCAACCTTTTTAAGGATAATTCATCTCACATCACTTTTCCTGTCTGAACCACTCCAATCACACTTAGAAAAATGCAAACCCCAGAAGAGAGGGGATCAGGCTTTTCTTGGTCTCCGTGGTACCCAGAGCTCAGCGCAGTTCCTGGGTCAGTGTTTGCAGTGAGTGAACTGAACACGTCTGAGCTGTGAAACGGGGACAGCAACACCGGCCTTTTGAAAACGTCTATTGGAGGACTCATGTGAAAATTAGTGCGTGGGTCTGAAATTCGTGCTAAAACAATAATTTAACAATAATATTCTCCTCTGCCCAAGTCTGGAATCGTTGTGTACATGACTGTCCACCACAGCACCAGCCTGGCTTCGGAACCAAAGACATCTGGCTCTCCTGGCCTCAGTTTCCCCACGTGTTGGATCACGTAGTTTCCATGGCCCCTTCCGACCCCAAGAACCAACTGGCCAGTATGTGAAGAACCCCACGGCATTGCTCCCCACCCCTCCTCCCGCCCTACAGGCAGTGTGAGCATTGGTACCTCTGCTCTGTCTCCCACGCCCTGTGTAATCTGCGCATCTAGAGGCTTATCAGCCCGGGGTCAAAGGTAGCCTAGCATCACACAGGGATATCCTTCCTTGATGTGACCAGAACAGAAAGGGAAATTTAAATCAACCCATAAACTGAACAAAACAGGAGTTATCAAAGCGCATGGCAAGCAAGGGTAGTTTTTGTTTGAGGCACGCAGGGTACTTGCCAGAAACACGGCTTCTTACTGTGTGTCTCAGTCAAAACAAGTCGCAAACCCTGGTCCAACCAGATCCTGAGCCCTCCAGGCCCACCCACCACTCCCCTGGCCCCTTTCCTTTAATTAAAATGCTAATTACTTCTCTTTGCTCCCTCTTATCTGCCTTGTGCATTCCTAGGGCAGGATGGGATGGGGAGAGGCCAGTGCAATGCAATGTTTAAATCAATGGGGAAAGGGAAAAAAAAAAAGGCTCGGGAGAAGAAAGTCATCAAAGTATTGGCTACTGTTCATTGCTCACTTGCTAACGCGATGCACCTGCGCATGTAATTGCAGCGCAGGACGGCAGCCTCAGAAGGGTGGTGGGTTGCTCCAGGATCTCCCAGCTCAGAGTCAACGGTTTTTAGCCTTGGCCGCCTGTGACAATCTCCAGGAGCAGAAGACCTAGGAAAGGCTCCACCCAGCACAACTAAACCAGTCTCATGGGTGTGACATGAAGCCCCCAAGGGGAGGCTGAGAACTCCTGTCTTCAGAGGTAGATGCTGGACCCTGCACTTGACCCAGGTCTGCAGGGTCCCCATCTCTCTGGAAATGGAGGGTTTCTGACTTTGAGAGTTAAACATCCCAAAAATACAGGGAGAAAGAAGCCCATGGGGCCATTTGGAAAAGTAATGTGCAGGGTGCTGAACGCGACACCAGACTCCTCTACTTGCTGTGTGACCTTGGGTATGCTAAGCAGCCTCTCTGTGCCCCATTTTCCTCATCTGTGAAATAGGGATAATACCTTCTGAACCTAATTCGTAGGGTAGAGAGTGTGAACTGAGACACGAGACTTGGGTCCCTGCTGTGTCCCCAGCCCCAGAGCAGTGCCTGGCGGCAAACAATCACAGAATAAATTGGATGTGCTCCACAAATGTCCTGAAGATGGTGTCTGGCTCACCTTCCCACTATGTGGCCTCGCAGGCCCCATGAACACAAAATCTCTGCAGGAGTCACTGGCTAGAAATGGACCCCCAGGCCTCTCTGGGGCCCCAAAAGATGCTCTGTCTCTCATTCTCCTATCTGCTCCCGAGGCCAAGACAAAAGTACTGGCAGAGGCGCAGGACATTCCTTTCCCGGGCCGCAGCCCCGGCTGTCTGTTGGCTTTTCTGCAGACTGGATGGGACACAATGACACACACAGCCAAGTTCGCCTCTGTTGTCAGGGCCAAGGGTCGTCATGGCAACCAACAAAGCCGGAGCCCTGGGCCTGTGCAGATGGCTTAACAGGGCCCCATTCACCGGGCTGTGATGGATGGTGCAGGGACAGGAGGCTTTATCTTGGACCTGGCTTCCCTCCTCCAGCACCAGCTCCTGCAGCCTCCCCTGGCTGTCTCTGCAGCACAGGCCCCAGCTCTCCCTCCCTGCATGCCTGACGTCCTATGCCCTGCCTCTTGCAGCATCATGCAATCATCAGTGACTCGTACAAGGGGAGGGTGATACTCTTCTTGGGAACCGGCAAGTGTGGACTCCTACAAAAGGCAGAGATGCAGCTAAGAAAGTCACGTGAGTCAGAAATGGGGTCCAGAGGTGCCATATACTGGCTAATGACTCTGGACCGGTTGCGTATCTCACCAAGGCCGCACATTCCCCATCTGTGGAATGGGAAGAACGAAAGCGACCCAAGAGGCATGAGCGCCTTGGTGCTAGAAGGCAGGTGGCCCCCAGCCTGTGAACAGGGTCAAGGGGAGAGAGAACAGACAAGGGAAAGACAGCCTTTGTTCTGGGGGTAGCACGTATACGGAAAGAAACGTCTGCGATGGTTGAGTTAATTTTGTATTTCTGATCCTACAAGGGGGAAGGATTAAAGGAATAGAATCTGGTTGGGAAGGATGCCTGTGCCAATGCAGAAGAAGCTACCCCAGGTTAAAGCTGCAGAAGGAAAGGTCTGGCCTTTAAAATCTGCTTGGGGGGCACCTGGGTGGCTCAGCGGCTCAGAGCCAAAGCCTCTGCCTCAGAGCTCAGTGGCTCAGAGCCAAAGCCTCTGCCTTTGGCTCAGGTTGTGATCCCAGGGTCCTGGGATCAAGCCCCACATCCGGCTCTCTGCTCAGCAGGGAGCGGGCTTCCTCCACTCCCTCTCTCTGCCTGTCTCTCTGCCTACGTGTGATCTCTGTCAAATAAATAAATAAAATTAAAAAAATAAAATAAAATCTGCTTGGTTCCACAGGTGCATAGGGAGCACCAGGGCTAAGCCCCCAAGATGCCATGTCCAAAGAGGACATATCCCACCTTGTTCTCAGGGAACTTACGTTTCTTTGGGAGGGCCAACAACAAATAGGTGATTGGAGGAGATACAGTTCCCTTTCAGAGAAAACAAATCATTTTCAGGACTGCAAATACCATAGCAGATAACAAAGGACCCAATTTCTTCCCTTCAGGGTCTGCAGGGCGGGTGACTGGGAAACACTGTTGCTCATTTGAGTTACCAGATGTCCCTGATCGTGTTCCTATCGGCCGTTAGTGATATCTTCACTTTTCAATACTTCAAAGGATTGTTCATTTCTATGAGCGTGGAGGGATCTGCTACAACTCAATAAACCAATCCCTACCATGTCAACCCTCAACACACGGTGTTGCCTGTTCCTGGAAGGCAAATGGTACTCTTCCCATTTTTCGGGAGGGGGAAAGGCTCAGAGAGGTTTTGTCACTTGTGCAAGGTCACACAGCTGAAGACACAGGAGCTGGGTGAGAACCAGGGCTGTGTCAGCTTGAAACCCGAGACCTGGCCCCATTACCAGGATGATGGCTTCAGTCCTTACCCAGAAATCTCATCAGACATACAATTTTTATAGGAACAAAGAACTTCAAGCCAACAGTTGTCACTGTCTACAGCCTTCCCAAAGACGCTCATCTTTTAGCCATAGTTTCATCGGAAGGGGCCTACAACGGCCCTAACTAACAATTCCAACCTCAGGCCACACTTGGACTTTCCCCTGGCCCCAACACTTGTCCCTGCTGTCCCTTCCAGGGCGCAGAGGCCTCCATTCTACAAGGAGCCCCTTGGATTAGAAAGTCCTTTCAGAAAAAGAACTGGTGTCTTTAGAGCTTCTTAGTATTTAGGACGGCTCCAGGTAATGGATAAATCTTGCTGAGTACTTTAAACATTAAGCTGTGAAAAAGAGTTCATCCACCGTTTCTTGTTTCCTAGTTTTTCTGGCTAATTCTTTAAACATTTTGGTGCAGGTGAGCTCGTGGAGGGCGGGTTCAAGGATGCAGTCAGAAAAAGCACCCCGATTCACCACCTTCTGTAAAGACTATTCCAATCACACACCGGCAGCCCCAGCCCTTGCTCTGGATGTGACCACAGCGGCTGTTGGTCACATGACCATGGCCAAGCAGGCAGGCCTTCCAAATGGGAGACTTCAAAAGTCCTCATGCCCAGTCCTACCTCCCCACCCACTAGCTTGTTCTTCTAAAACAACAACAACAACAACAACAAAACCCCCCAAAAAACCCCTACATAATCTGTTCCCTTAAGGAGTGCTAGGAGTCATTCTCTGGGACGCCCAAGGGCAGAGGGCAGGAGCCCTTAGCCACACAGCTGACAGTGCTTTGTTTAGCTTATTTTGCAAAAGGAGTGGGGTCTCAGGAGGACAAAAATGTGGCACCAAAGAGAGAGCTCAGATGTAAGCCTGGGGAAGAAGGCTTATCGGCTTTCGAGGCCAGAAATGTGTCACTTTTATCCAAAAACAAGCAAACAAAAACAACTGCTTTCTCTCTGTTTTGTCTACATGGAGCCAAACATCCGGGGCGGATAAAATTGTGATGGAACATATCCTGGGCTGGCACCCTCCATCGCAGGGAAAGCCACCCAGGTGTCCCAGCGTCCCCCGTGCTCTGACTTCCATCAGGAGGCCTCTCCACCTCCCATTCCTTTAAGAGAACTGCTTCTGTTTCATGCTTTTTTTTTTTTTTTTTTTTTGGATTTATTTATTTGAGTGAGAGAGAGAGCACATGAGCTGGTGGGGGCGCTGAGGGAGAGGGAGAATCCCAAGCAGACTCCCCACTGAGCATAGAGTTCAACAAGGGCTTGACCCCATGACCTTGAGATCATGACCTGAGATTAAATCAAGAGTCGGATGCTCAACTGACTGAGCCACCCAGGTGCCCATTTTATGACTTTCTGATACCTTTAGGGGCAAACAAACTTGCTAAGTAAAAAAGTGAATCTCTAAAATGATACTCCTTGAGATGTACAGGAGCCCTGGTCATCCTCCAGGGGAAAAGAGAAGGATCAGGGGATCGGGTTGAAGCGGAACAGCTACATAACGCAGCTACCCAGTCCGTCTCCTACTTGAATATTCCCTAGATCCCACTGCCCCCAGAATTAAGCTTAGTTGCTTGCCCGGGTACAAGGTCGCCCCTCCCTGCCCTGTTGCAGTGACTCCCTCACACTCTGCTCCTTCCTGATGCCAGGTCATCCATCACCCACATGCTAATGTCTGTTGCAATGTCTTTCCTGCCCCTGCCTCCTGTTTATATCCCCTTAATTCCTGGGTGCTCTCTCAGAGTGCCCCTCTGGTCACCTCTACCAGGAAGCCTTCCTGATTCACCATTTCAGGGTGAGATGCCATTCATTCGTATTTCTCCAGCAACCTAACTTCATTAAAAAAAAAAAAAAAAGATTTTATTTATTTATTTGACAGAGATCACAAGTAGGCAGAGAAGCAGGCAGAGAGAGAAGGGGGGAAGCAGGCTCCCTGCTGAGCAGAGAGCCCAATGCGGGGCTCGATCCCAGGACCCTGAGATCATGACCTGAGCTGAAGGCAGAGGCTTTAACCCACTGAGCCACTCAGGTGCCCCTAACTTCATCTTTAAATGAAAATGTTCACATACTCAGGGTGAACCTAGCTGTACCCACTGTCTTGTTCTAACAAATGCTGGCGTCTACCATGTGTATGTTACACATATTCTTTTCCAGTTCACCTATAATGGGATCATCTCCGTCTCTCCCTTTACTCAGGGAAATTCATTCATTCATTCACTCTTGGGTTCATTGTCAGGCATTTCCTGAGCGCCCACAGCCTGGAGGCACAATACTAAACCCTAAGGACCGGCTGCGGGTGGGAACAAGAACCAGGCAGCAGAGTATCCGCCTTCTGTTCCAGTGGAAGGAGCAGACAATAAATACCTTCACACTGTGATGAGGACCATCAGCATCACTTGATACCAGGGGAATGATTCGGCTCAGCAGCCCCGCGTCACCCAGGAAAGGCTCTACAAATGCAGGGCACTCCACAGAGCTCAGTGCTCCGACTATGGGGTCCCAGGCAGACAGCCTGTGTTCTTGGTCACTATGGCAAGGGGGGCGAGGAGGGGCAAGATGACTGGGGATCCATCCACCTGCTCAGGACTGAGACACCCCCCCCACACACACACAGCTGGCTCTCAGGATAGCTTTTTAAGGGTGTGGAACACCCAGCTCATAGCACCAAAGAGCCATGAGAGAATTTATAAACACTCCTTGTCTATATCCTTTCCTGGCCACTCTGAGGGGCTACATCAAGGTGGGAAAAGAAACACAAAACAGAGAAAGTACAGAAAGGCTGCTTTCGGCCCTCTGGTGTGGATGCCGGAGGCTCAGTGAATCCGTGTGTTTAAGGTCAGGGGCCTGCCCTGTGTTACACAGCTCGGAAGTCACAGGACCAGGCTTCAAACCCAGGTCTGTGAGACTCTGTGACTAATGCTTCTCTGCCTCCTGCACAGAGAAGTTAAGCAAAGGGCCCAGGCTCAACCAACAGAGAAGGGTCAGTGATCTGGGATTTTAATCCCTGAGTTAGTTCTTCCAAGTTCAGTGTTCTTCCTGCCCACTGTGCTGCCTTGCAAATACATTCGGGCCACACAACAAACTCTTTGGGTATAAAGATCAGTGTCTTGGGTCATTTTAAGAAGGAAGGGAAGAGGAAAAAAGACTGGCAGCAGCAATGACCCCACCAGAGAGACGTGCCTGATGGATGAAAGGCTGGGTTCATCCTAAGAGGTGCCTCCGGGTACCAGCTCCCCCTCGGGAGGATGGTCCGGATTTCCAGGCAGTACTGGAACCATGGGCTCAGGTACGGGAGGGAGGAAAAGGCCTCAGAAGCAAAGCACGTTTGGGCCAAGGATGCTCTCAGACGGTTCCCAGGGTCTAAGCTAGAGCATCAAGGCTGGAGTCTGGTTTAAAAAAAAAAACACCTGGAAATTGATCCACTGGGCTGTCATCTGGTGGCTGGTTTGGTTTACAGTCATGAAGGAGAAGCAGATAATCTGGTAGAAGGCAGTGTTGTCCAACAGAAGTATATCGTAAGCCTCAAATGCGACCCATGTGAGTCATTTTCTACTTTCTAGTGGCCGCGCTAAAAAAGTAAAATCAGGGCACCTGGCTGGCTCAGTTGGTGGAGAATGCAACTCTTGATCTCAGGGTTGTGGGTTCAAGTCCCATGTTGGGTACAGAGATGACTTAAACATAGAATCTTTTTAAAAAAAAAAAGGTCAAAACTGGTGAAATATAACAATCTTATTTAACTCTACATGCCTAAAAATAAAATCATCTCAACATGTAATCGACATGATTATTATTAGGTATTTTACATCCCCCCCTTTTTTTTCATGTGACTTCTTCAAAACCCAGTATAAATTCTGCACCCACGCACATCTCTGTCTGGATGAGCCTCATCTCAGGTGCCTGACTGTCACACGCAGGGAGTGGCCACTGTGCTGCACATGGCAGGCCGACACACAGTGTCAGGGCAGGGGTGCGCCTGAAGTCATGGACGTGCCTGGCTGGGCCAGTCTGAGCTGTGCTGCGGTGACAGGGAGTTTAGTCTAAGAGCTGCTCCCGGTGGCTGTGCAGACGGGATTGGAGAGGCGATTTACGGGACCTGGTGCAAAAACGAATATTTGAAGTTCCGTGTAGAGAAATGATTAAGAATTTCAAAATGGTGACAGTACAGCATTAAACCAAGCATGGGGAGGGGCCATGGTGAGCGCGGGTCGTAAGCCCAGGGGGCAGGTCCTGGGTGCGGAAAAGAAAGACCCCTTCCACGCATCCGCACCCATCCCGGGTGTCGGGACAGCACTAGGAAGGAAACCAGCAACAGCAACTACCAACAGCCTACTCTGGGCCAACCCCTGCGCTAAGCTCTTTACGTAAGATGCAGCAGCTTCAATGTTCCCAACAATCCTCTAAGTAGTTACTACTCCTCTCTGTCAACAAAACAAAGCAAACAACGGAACACGAGCATTCCATACACCCTGAGCACAATGACATCCCGCTCAGGTAATTTCTCACCGACACAGTGCTATTGCCTGAAAGCCCATATTCAAGTTCAACCACTTGTCCGTGAAATGTCTTTCGGAGCCGTTCTTTGTGTTCCCGGCAGCACGGCAGGAACGCGCGTGGTCGGCTCACTTGGCTCCTTGGTCTCTCTTAACCTTGGAACCTCATCTCACCCGTTCGGTTTTTATGACACGGGTACTGTGAGACTCCAGTCAGTGGCTCTGTGTGTATTTCGTCTTAATATTTTTCTTAAGGTCCTTGTAAAACTGACTGTAGATCACGGGCACATGGAGAAAGGTCTACAGGGTACATAATGCCAGGGGTACAAGGTATTGGGGTAGGTGGGAGAGGGTGTATAGCTCTACTGCGGTGGAAGTTAGAAATTCCCTGGAGGCAGGGACAGAGGTTTAAAGGCGATGAGGGCTTTCGGAGGCGTCAGACCAAGGAGGTGAGGCCACTGCAGACAGAGGGAATGGTGTAGGGGACAAGAGTGCCACCCTGGAGGACATTTGAGGGGCAGCAGTCCTCTGAAGGTGAGGGAACTGTGTCAGGGGACTGGGATCTGTCCCCCTTGTGCCTTCAGCCTTCCTGAGGCCCCGCCCCCTTCCCCAGGGTTCCCCGGGCCTGGCCAGCTTGCAGCCAGCATTCACCCAGAGCAGCTGGCTGCCAAGTCTCCCCAGTGCTCAGGGTCCCTTCCAGGGGTGGATGGCCGCCGGATCTCACACACTAACTACAAAACAGCAAGTCACCCTGATTCCCACATCTCCCACATCTCGCCCTGCAAATTTTGCTTTCTAAACCTGCTTCCTTCTCGCTGCCTCTCGCGGTACGGGCTGCCACCATGAAAAAAACAAAGAACAAAACTCAAAATGAACTTCTAATTGACCACAGAAGTGTGAGATGTGAGGGGAGTCGCCATTCAAAGGACCCTCCTACCTCCTCTTGGCATGGCCCTCCTGGCTGTCAAGCATGAATTCTCACGGCAAACTCCAGTCTCCTGGAGGACGAAGCAAAGTGCTCCTGATGGCGACCCCCTCCCCCACCAGAGCCTTCCATTCCCGAGTTCCAAAGAGACAGGTGTAAGTGCGTGTGTGCTGTTGTAGCCCTCAGAATGGAAAGGAAGGATTCATTTTAGCTCTTGAGCAAAAATACCTTTCCAAGGTGACCCTCACTTAGTTTCCTGGGGAGAGAAGGCAGATGTGTATAGAAATGCTTCTGCAAGCCCACAGGCCAAAGCGAATCCCTTATCTGTCATTTTAATAGCATTTTTGCTTATTTTGTTCCCACTTGATTTAAAAAAGAATTTTTTCTTCTCCCTCCCTCTCTGTTCCCACTTTAAAGGGGTTCATCCCACTGTGCTCCCTCCACTGAGAGTCCTTGAAAAATCTGTCCGGTACAGTTGTGTGTCCTTCAGACCAAAAGCCATACGCAGGCACACTTGTACACACGCGCACAGTACACACATGGGCACACGCACTTGCACACCCGCACCCCAGATAACAGCCGCTGACACATGTCGAGACACACCTCCATACACCAGTAGATATATGCAAATACATAACGCGCGTGCGCACGCACAAGCACACACACATACACGTCTGCACTCACAGTGACTGGTAGTCAGGGTCCTGAAGCAAGGCCAGCTCCCGCCTGCTTAAAACGCCTCCTCTATGCCATTCTGCAGAGTCCCAGAGACGAGAAAGGCTGGGTTCATCCTAAGAGGTGCCTCCGGGTACCAGCTCCCCCTCGGGAGGATGGTCCGGACTTCCAGGCAGTCCCCGAACCATGGGCTCAGGTACGGGAGGGAGGAAAAGGGCCTCAGAAGCAAAGCAGGTTTGGGCCAAGGATGCTCTCAGCCGGTTCCCAGCAAGTGCTAGAGGCAGGGGGACGGAGAGGGGGTGAAGGAGGAGGGACGGAAGAGAGTGAGAGGCTGAGAGGTGGCTTCACAAAGAGGTTCAGGCAGAAGCAGAAAGGAAAAGATCCACACAGAAACAAAGACAGAGACTGGAAAAAAAAAAAGAGAGAGAGAGAGAGAGATAAACACACAGAGAAAAATAGAACATGGGCTGTTTAAAAAGATGTTTTCAGCCCAGCTCAGCTGAGGCTGGAAGGATGCGCCACCGGACCTGGAACCTTCTGAAATAGGCTCTCTGCAACCCACCCCCCTTCTCCTTCCAGGGTCCTCTTCCTAGATTTTTCTCTCACAGGCTCGGGACCCCGGAATACAAAGCAGTGATCCAAGGCTTTGGATTTCTAAATGTGGGGGCAGCCCCGCAGATCCCGCCTATGGCAAGGCCCCAGACAAGAAGGGGCTCTGAGGGACGCCAAGTCATCTCTAAGACCCCGGGGGGGCGGGAGGGGAGGCTCCGGCTCTGACAATCCACGTGACCTCCTCTCTGGGTGTGTATGTGGGGGGTTTAGGGCATGGATTATTCTAGTACGCCCCCAAGCACAGCCCAAGCTGGGGTCAATGCCTGTCCAGCGGGGCCCAGGAGAGGAAGTGGGGACGGCTGTTTGCGAGATGGGGAGGGGAGAAGGCAGGAGGAGGGGGGACACAGGGCTTTCGGTCATATGCTGCTCATCAGTTGTCATGACAACAGCAAGGGGGTGGGGGCACACGGATGGGAGGCTGCAAGAGACATGTTGGTTCTAAATCACAGTGACAGTACTTCAGCCGAGCTATTACGCCGTTGCTGTGGCAACCAATGGGATCAAATCGCAGAGGAAATCTATAATTATTACAAGCCAGATACCAACGAACTTGGTGCAGTAATCAGCTCATTAGGGCAATTCAACGTTAACTCCGGGAGGGAGGCACGCCGACCCCCAGCCCCCAGCTCTGGGAAGGAGAAGACCAAAGAGACCCTGTAAGGCAGATCTGTTGGTGCCACAGATGGGAACCCAGAAGGCTCTCTTGGCCAAATGAGGAATACATATTAAGTGAAACCACATGAAATCGCCAACATTTTTCCATGGATTTGCTGTGTTAGTTTCCAACGTGCAGAGGCGCGGAATCTGGCTGCGACGACCTGCGTGTGCCTCCACCCTTCCTCACCATCCCGCTGTTCCAGGCTTTATCCCCGTCCACCCTGCTAGCCACCCGCGAATCCTCTCTGTTTCTGATGCATTTCCAAGTCAGTTGCAGACATCGTGATGTGCCTTTCCCCCCCTCAAATACTTTAGCCTGCGTAAAATGAAGTATCTTGTCATTTTTGAACAACAAAGACAGCAATTTCATATGGTTCAATCTAAACAGAATAAAGTCTGGATTTCTGTCTGTCATTCATCTGCCCGTCTATCCATCCATCCATCTCTCCATCCATCCTTCTGTCTATCTGCCCACCCACCCATTCCTCTTCTCTTCCATTCACCTATCCACCTGTCTGTCCGTCTGTCCATCCATCCATCCACCCCACCCACCCATTGGTCCATGCACCCCAGGGACAGCTCATGCACACTCACCATTTCCACCAGCGATCCACCATCCCCAAATCTTCCTCCCTGGGCCAGTAGATACCGCCAACAGGATGTCCTACATATTGAGCTCAGTAGGATCTCAATGAAAAATCATTGTTTTTCTCCTCACACACGTATTCCCTTCCCTCTGGGCAGCATCTCAGTAAACAGACGCGATCTGTCCAAGTCAGAAACTCAAGACCCATGGTTGGCTCCTCTATCCTGTTACCTTCACTCAGCACCACACTCTGGATTTGGCCTCCACTCCGGCTCTAGCCTCCACCCTCTCCTCTCTTGCTCTTGTTCTGGTTCAGGTACCCAGTTTCCTAACTGGACAGCTGCCCGGCCTCCCAGGGGCCACCTCGGGCCACCTCACCCTCCCTCTGCTCTGTCCATGCTGACCTCCCATCATGAACTATATGGCCATGTTGACAGTATGGGAGGAATGAGCACCGCATACATGGCCGGTGGGGCTACACATCTACACACACACCTTGGAGAGCCTTTTCATCAAAATCTGTAAATTTTCAAATGCACCAACTGCTTTTTCTCTCAGCATCATTCTACTTGAAGGAATTTGCCTCACTGATAGAAATGGAAAGCAACCCAAATGTCCATCACTGGGAACTGGCTAAATAAATTCTGGTGCATCTGTAATACAGAATACTATTCAGCTGATAAAAAGAATGAAGTAGGGACGCCTGGGTGGCTCAGTTGGTTAAGCGGCTGCCTTCAGCTCAGGTCATGATCCCAGCGTCATGGGATCGAGTCCCACATCGGGCTCCTTTGCTCGGCAGGGAGCCTGCTTCTCCCTCTGCCTCTGCCTGCCACTCTGTCTGCCTGTGCTCGCTCTCTCTCTCTCTCCCTCTCTCTCTGACAAATAAATAAATTATATATAAAAAAAAAAGAATGAAGTAGCACTTTACGTTACAGACGAGAGAAAATGTTCAACTTATGAAGTTAAAGCATGTTGCAAAAAGGCATGTATGGGGCGAGGTCTCCTGTGTCCCCAGAAGCTTCTACATTTGGGCACCAGGTTGGCTTGAGACGTAAGTGGGTACCAGTGTGTCCAGGGAGCATGGCTTCATGAGCTGCCTCTCACAAATGACAGCATTGCTCTCCACCAGGCTGGAGACCAAGAGGTGCGGGGGAGGGGGATGCCTTTCCTGCCCTTCCTGTCTGCCTCAGTAGCTCACAGCACCCCTCTGCTTTACCAGGCAAGGTCGCCCTGCAGGCTGCTGGGCTGTATTAGGTGTTGGCTTTCTCTCTGGTTTAGGGGACGCCTGGGGACACCATCTGACTGGGAGAGAAGTGAGGCTGAAACCCGCCTCTGGAAAACTTGGCAAGTTTTCAGAAAGCACAAGGTTCACAGGCAAACACCTGGTTTCTGGTTCCTGCTCAGACCCTAAAGGGCTCTTGTGCCTCTGTCTCTCCAGCTCTACGATGTGCTGACTACACCTCCTGGGGTCATTCTGAAGGTCAAATGTGGCAAGGGGTCAAGACAGCGTGCCAAGGTCAGCTTGCTGAACCACTGAGAGGTAGTTATGAATTTGTCTTCAGGACCCATTCAGCCATCTTGGAATGCTAAGCCCAGCACGTGCTTCTGTCTGGGTACCCGTCCTGTGCTGAGGACGCAGCTCAGCCCTTCACATACACGGTTTCACATAAGCTTCAAAGCTCTTTGGTGGTAGGAATTTTTGCTCCCACTTCGCAGATGAGAAAGCCAACGTGCATGGAGGTTAAGGGACTTCCCTAGGAGCACAGAGAGCGTGGTGCTAACCAGATAAGCACCTAAATCTTTCTTCTTTCTCTTGTTTTAAAATACAATTTTATTCATTTGAGAGAGAGAGCACGTGTGCATGAGCCAGGGGGGTGGGTGGGTAGAGGGAGAGGAATAAGCAGATTCCCCAGGGAGTGGGGAGCCCTACTTGGGGCTTGATCTCAGGACCCTGAGATCATGACCGTAGTCAAAGTCAAACACTTAATGGACTGAGCCACCCAGGCGCTCCAGGCCCCTAAATCCTTCAGGCTATAAAGTCTATGCTTTTCCCATTTCTTAATCATGCCTGCTTCTTAAATCATGCCTTTAGATCGGAGCTGTCGACAAGAAACATAAATGCGAGTCACAGAAGGAATTTAGTATTTTCTAGTGGCCATATTACCAAAAAAGGGGGACCAGATGACATGAATGTTAGTTATATGTTCTATTCAACTTGATATATCCCCAAATCATCATTGCAGCAAATACTCAATAGGAAAAGTAATCAGTGAGGTCTGGATATCTTTGGTCCTATTGCATCTCGGAAATCCCACGTGTGTTTTATGCTTACAGCACCTACCAGTGCAGATGAGCTACATTTAGGTGTTCGGGGGCCACATGGGGCTTCCTGGAGAGCGCAGCTTAGTTTATTCACTCCTGGAATGAGTCCAGACCTTAACGGTATTGCCCGTCCTTTACTGAGCACCTGCTGTATACCTGGGCCGGCTCTGGCTAATTATTTCCTATACACGAGTCCGCTCGTTCTCACGACTCAGGGAAGCAGGTGCTCTTACGAGAAACAGAGGAGAAACGTGTAGCTTGGGTAGTTTAGGGAACGTGTCCAAGATCACAGAGCTAATTACCTACCCAAGGAGCTGGAGTTTGAACCGAAGTTCATCCTGGCCCCTCACATAGCCACCAACGGATGCCAAATATCCCATCACAACACGCCGATCACACGGGTTTGTAAAAATTAAACTTCTGAGAGGAGGATTTGACTTGTGGCACTTATTTCAAACAATCTGATTAACCAATACTTAAGATCACTTAAGCATTAGCTAAAAAGTCCGCGACTTGCCCTGAACTTTGTACCCGCGTCAGATGTTAAGAATTGAAAATAAACCAGACAATGAACGCCCCCGCCCGTGTGCCTCCTCTTGCCTCGATGGGATGTGAATCAGGGAGACAAGTCAAGTCCAGCCTCTACCCCCTCAGAGCAGCTCCTTGTCGGACACAGCGGTGGCTTCATTCCTTCGTGGGATCGCGGGCTGGTGCTTGCTTGCCCCTCCCGGTAGGGCCAAATCTGACCTGTGACATACAAGAACTGGCTGCGTCTCACTGGGGATAGGGATGGTCTTGCTGCCACTACAGCTGGCTCTGGGATGACCCTGGCCAGAGCCCAAGAAATCCGTGCTCTGGAGCTGCCAACATCCCTGATTCTGGGCTGGGATGCCCGGGAGCTGAGTGCAGCCAGCTCTTTGGTTCCATAGTGTGGCTGCTGCCTCAGAAAGGCAGGATTCACCCTTGCCTCTTGCAAACTGGCCAACCACACAGAAGCCAACCACACAGTGCTGACTCCTTGAACATAAACAGGATTACCTGGTCATCAGCTGGAGGATGAAACCAGAGAAAGCAGCAAGAAAGGGAACTCTGATCTGCGTCTGAAATATGACTCTGATTCATCTGTTTTTCTCCTTGATTTCCACTGCCTCCTTCAGAACACCATGGTCATCTACCACAGGAACAGGCACCTTCCTGCTTGTCCCTCAGCTTGTCACTTCTTGTCTCAGCGTTGCTTCCCAGGCTTTCATGAGGCCTCTGAGATGCTACCCAAGCAACCCCGGCCTCTGATTCCTGGAAAGCACAGAGCTCTGTGGCCTCAGGGCCTTTGCATGGGCTATTCTTGCTGCCTGGATGGCTTCCCTCACTTCTGCTCAGTCAACTTCCATGCATGCCTCAGATTTCAAACCTCCTGTGTTACCTCCTCAGAGAAGCTTTTTTCTTAACAGCATGGAAATAAAAGCATCCAATGTAATTTCTTGGAGTGGTATTGTTTCTTGCCACTCACCACTGTTGGCACATGTATATTCATTTGTGTGTCACCTGAATGTGCACCTTCCATGCCATTCCCTATACCCCAGAGATGCAGGGTGTCCCCAGCAGTTGGCCTAGTGCCTAGCACACATGACAGGCACGTTCAGTGTCTGCTGAATGAATTCTTACTATTCCCATCTTACAGATAAAAGGCCTGAGGGCTTGGAAGAAAGGAAACTTGCCCGAATGACACTTGCATCTTTTTTTTTTTTAAGTTCTCGATATCCTACTGTGTGCAAAGTCTTAACCCAAAGGGTCTAGAGGCTCTACTGAGAAACGTAGGCAAATGGCTAGTATGCAGAAATAGCATCACTGGCCACAGAAGCTGTGAAGCCTGCTTCCTCTCTTTAACCACTTTGTGAAATTGAGAGAGTGTGTTAGGTGTGGAGTCCGTTTCCTCTCTTTGAAGTGATACCCAGAAGGAAAAATCAACCGACCAACCAGGAATTAAGCTAATGCCTCTCTGATCTCAGGTCTGAATGTCAGAACATCTCCCTGGGCTCTCCAAACAGACCCTGCTAGAGAGGATCTGGGTGCAGCCTTTTTGGAAAACAATGTAGCCACTAGGGATCAAGAGATACTATTTTAAATCCAAATAATTCCACCTTCAGAAATTTAGCTAATGCAACTAATCTTACACAGGGGAGCAGTCCCAAGCTCAGAGATGGTCATGGCAGGGTAGTTTACAAGAGTGGACAGCTGAAAAAAAATGTAAACAGCCAGCAGTAGGGGACCCCTCTTACTCCTACCCCTCCTACAGTAGCTTAATCATTTACCAAAAACTACGTAGAAAGGCAGGGAAATGATTTTCGAAGCAATGCAATAAGAAAGAAAGAACCGGGAAGTTTTAGATGCAGTCTGGCTAGAATTTTGTCGAGGCACAAAAACAAAACCATAAACCAGAACATGGGAAAGCAAAGCTTGAAAGAAAGAAACATATTTTCTGTTTGACACTTTTATCTTTTATCTATGGGGTGGCAGTCTACTTTTTTGTATTTTCTGAGTCATCGTAATGATGTGCATTACTAGTTTATTTCGATGTTTGGAGGAAAGACACCTCTCTGGCTTTCTCAAATGATTTACAGAAAGAAGGCACAAGAAGGGTGAGTGCAGCCTCAGTGAATGGCAGGAGAGTGCATCTAGACATTTAATTATAGGAAAACAACTACTGAATAATTTGACACGGCATTAACACAGAGCCCAGAGGCACTTGAAAATTGATCCGTGTTCGGTGTGGTTTCCAAAGGTGTGAAAAGAGGAGATGAGCTTCCAAATGGGCTGTAAAAAGCACATTTGTTTTCTGGCATTGAACCAGGTCAAGCCGGATTCCAATTCCCAGGTGGAAACGCTTATAAGGTGAAAGTGGGTCAGCGTCCGAAGGAGTTCATTTTGTGTTTGACACAAAACGGGACTTCTCGGCTCACCCCAAGACGGCTGTGGGGGAGGTGGTGGGGGGTGGAAGCCTGAGCTTCAGCTCGGAGTCTGGGGGTCTGGGGTTCACAGAAGGTCCTGGAAGAGGACGTTCTGCTGCTTTGCTACTCTGGGATTCAGACTGTAGGCTAGGGGTCTGCAAATGTTGGCCAGCTGCCTGACTTTACAAATAAACATTTCTGGAAGATGCGATCGTTTGCGGCTGCCGCAGCTGCCTGGAAAGGCTAGGCCGGCAGAGCAGAGGAGCTGTGCCCGCAGGGCCCCAGGCCGAGGGCATTTACCATCTGGCCCTTTGCAGACAGTCCACCGCCCTTCCATCCGGGGACGGGCGGCGTTGAAGCCGCAGATCTGTCCATCTTCCCAATAACAACCTGGTGGTCTGCGCTGGTCCCTTCCACGAGGAGTTTGGCTTTTCAGGAGGGCATACGCACCCTGCCACTTTCCACAGCAGACGGCGTCTGGTTTTTCTGCCAACATGCTGATGGCGCTGGAGGGGTGTGCTTCTCCAGACTTGGCACCTGCGGTCTGCCTCGCTTTGCTGTATTGGCCAGTTATTTATAAAACCCTTTCCCTTGAGATGATCTTCTGCATTTTAACAAATAAATTTAAGTGATTTTACATCACTATTCTGTCTGGAAAGCAGTATCACTTAATACAGATAGTAGGTTCTCATTGAAATGACAGCAGAGCTGTATGATTACTTGTGCCTGGGTTCAGGTGCCCGCATGAGGCTCCAGGCCACCCAACCCTTCCAGATGCCCCCTCTCTGGCATGCCGTCTAACCCATCAGTAATCCCAAGGGCTTCGCCTTGGAAACAGATCCAGAATCTGCCTGGTTCTCCCACCTCCACCACTGCCACATGTGCCCAAACCCCCAGGGTGCCCCCCATGGCCTCCCACCCAGAAGCCAGGCACAGAAGGATGGGGTCTGATCTACTTCAATGACACATCGGCAGTAGGCAAATTCACAGGGGCGGGAAGCAGATTTAAGGTTACTGGTTGCTGGAGCTATTGCAGAATTTCTATTTGGGGAGCAAAAGGTTTTGGAACCAGATAGCAGTGAGGGTTGCACATCCCTGTGTGTGTAATTCATGCCACTGAATCCACTGAATTTGACCTGACTTTTAAGGGGTGAATTGCATTGTATGTGGGTTATATCATGATAGAGCTATAAAACACAAAACAATGGGGCAGAAAGGATGTGGTGCCAGTCTAGGCCAGGCCTCTGCCTGTCTCTATGGAAGAGAGACTACCTGGAAAACGTCTGAGCCACAAGAAGCCCAGGTCACCACGAGAGGTCCTGGAGGCAGAGACCCACATGGAGAGAGAGGTCCAGAGCACTGCAGTGCCAGGCCCGGGGCAAAGAAGCCATCTTGGACATCCGGCCCAGTTGAGCCTTCGGATGATCCCAGCCCCAGCCGCATCTGGCCCAGCACGGCTCAAAAGACCCTAAGCCAGCAGCATTCAACTGAAGTTGGCCAACCCACAGGAGTGGGGAGATAATGCTCAATCATTGTCTGAGCCAAAAAGCTTTAGAGGCTCACAGCGTGGGAGCCATCTGGTAGAGGGAGAGCCCTCGGGGAGTGGGGGGTAAGGGGCACCTGCCACAGGAAGGAAGATACACAAGCTCTGGTTCAAATGCTGGCTCTCCTGATCGCTGCCACTAGCTGGCAGGCCAGTGAAAGTCAGCTTCCCTATAACAAGGGGCAGACCTGGTTGATCCGCTGGTTCTAAGGAGAGATGATACAGCCAGGGACACGCCCCACTTTGTCCATGTCTCTGGCCAACACTGCTGGCCTGCCTGATCCCCCCCACCTCCCCTTTCTCAGCAAGCGCTGTTGTGGCCAGGCTTTAGGGGTCATGGGCCAAGGGGGGCAAAGCTACTGCTGGAGGAGAGCTGTGAGTTCAGCTGCGCCATCCTCCCTTCGGCAGCAGGAGCACTTGGGCCCAAGGAGCTGGAGGGCCTAGTGCCTTTGGAGGGGGCACAGCCCTGCTGACACCTTGACTTTGGAGTTCTGGCTTCCAGCACCAGGAGCGAGTTGACTTCTGCTTTCAAAGCCTCCTTGTCTGTGGTACTTCATTGTCTCAACCCTGGAAAACGTGTGCATTATCTCCATGAATGTTTCTACCAGTCACCTGAGAGAGGCCCTGTTCTCATCACCTCCAATCTACAAACTGTAGTGTCCCCCACTTTAACATGTACACACGAGGGAGGAGAGCCCAAGATCGTACCTGTACCACTCGTGCCCCGGTCTGAACCCAGGCACTGACTCCACACTTCTCGGCCTGATGTCACTCCAGACAGTTCCAGGACATCCTCTCTTTCTGTCTCCACCTGAATCTGAGCTACCTCTGCCGCAAGCGGTCTCCTAAATGGTCTCCCTGCTTCAACAGGGCCCTCGTGTCATCCACTTTCCAGGGGGAGCTGGAAGGACTAAGCTCCAAATCTCCCAAAACTGCCCCACGCACCTGCTGGGCCCCCGAACCTGCCTGGAATGCGTGCCCCCCGCCCCCCGCGAATGGCCAGCGCCCTCTTCAGCTATCACCTCCCTCAGAAAGCCTTCCTTGATTCCCACAACCGCACGTCACCAAATGTGATTTTCATCATGGCCTGCCACTGTTTTCCCATCTCTCCATTGACACGGCTGTCTTCTTGCACTAGAATGCAAGCCCCCCACCTCCCTGGCTCACCTCTATTTTCTAGTGAGTGCACAATATAAATTATATGTTGAATGTTGCTAAGTCCTAGGGACGTGCACATGCCTGCGGATGGGAGCAGCAGGATGACTCCATACCAAGGAACTTAAAATCAACAAATGATCATTCAATCCAGGCAGCTGGCCTCTGGGGCAGTAGGCGGTCTTGGGTTCACTCAGACAGGCCTGTCCGAAATGGGTGCCCTTCCATCTGCCTCCCAGGGCACCTGGCTGCTGGGAACACTCCCCCATCTCTCCTGCAATGGTCCCATCAGCTGGTCTGCATCTGCAGACAAGAAGGGCTGGCCCGGACTCCAGGAACACAGATTGCCAACTGGCAAATTATGGAGAGCTCACAGGCAGAGGGCAACCTTTTCCCTGGGACTCCTCCTACAAGGTCACACTGGCCCTCTGTGTGTCCAGGGCTGTGCTGAGTCCCAGGCAGAGTGGAATGAGCATGAGGGCTCTGAACGACAGAGGTAGTGGGCTCTGGGGGTTATGGGCTTGGGCTGGGCCTGAGACGCAGGTTCGAGTCCAGTGGTGCCTATACTATGGCTACTGTCCTGGATAAGGTACAAAATAAAAGGGAAATAGCCAGAATGGGCAGATTTCAGGTTAATAACTAAGAAAGCTTCTTGCATGGGAACAGGTTCCACTCCAGAGTCTGGACATCCCCTCTAGGAGGCAGGAGAAGGGCTTCAAGCATCCAGGAAGGGGCTCGGTTAGACTGGATCAGCTCAGGGGCCCCTCCTGGCCCCAGGTTCTTAGATTCTGTGCCTGTGTGATTGCCCACTCTCCTGGGGCCACTGCTGTGCTCCAAGGAATGGCAAGTAACTGATGTCCCAGGCAAACCGCTCCACTCGGTTATTACCAATCACTGCTTGTGCCCGTGCTCACTGCGAGTGCTATTCGGTCGAGACTTAACCGCATTCTCTCATGGGCAAGACCCATTTCGCAGACAGGAAAACGTTCCCATTTCGCAGACAGGAAAACTGAGGCTGGACTGAGGCAAAACTCACCCCCACCCTTGTAGCAAATAAGTGGCAGCTGGGATTTGAACCCATGTCTGTCTGGCCGCCTCACGTTTCTGCGGAGTCACGAGCACGGTTCTATGGGGTGATTCTACAGAGAGGGGGAAGTGCAGTCTTTACTGTCCTTGGGCTCCTGCAGGAAATGAAAACTCCAGCAAGGCACCAGCCTCTTATCTGCTTCCCATTCATTCGGTCTTTTAGCAGAACTCTCTGAGGAGTCCCTCCCTCTCTCCCGCAATGCCAGCTCAAGTGGGGAGATGTCTTGTACACTCAGCAACTTTCCCCTAACCACGTGGCACCGACCTGCCACTCTTGTTTCCAAAGGACGTCCCTCGGCAAAGCTCGAGGAGCCTGGGAACAAAGAGCTCTGGTCACAAGGATGGATGCTGGTGGCCCCAGTACCAGTGGCTCAGGCTCAAGGCCTGGAATCCCTGGCTGAGACGGGTGGGCAGAACCCGGCCTGCCGGGCCCTGTGTCCCTGTGAAATACACCAGGGATGGGGAGGTGGTCGGGGAAGCCCAGCATGTGGGTGAAGAAGGGAGTGCAGGGCTGTGTCCCCAAATGGGAATGTGGGTGTTAGGATGTGGTGGCCTGCCACATTTTCCCTCTCTGCTTGGGAGCTCCTGTCTAGATGTGCTACATGGCCAGATTTCTAAGTTACTCCAGGGGTGGCTCAGCCTTCGGACGGCACCTGCCACGGCCAATCCCAAGGGGCCATTCCACCCAAAACACAAGCTCCTTTTTCAGCAAAGTGGTGGTGGTGACTGGGAATCTCAAATTTAAAACCCTAAAAGCTGGATAATCAGATCTTGCCCAACCCTCCCTCTTAACGGAGTGAAAGAACAAGGCCCAGAGAAGACAAATGATTTGTCTGATGCCTCATGGAAGGTTCTAGATGGCAAAGAATAGGGCTCCATTTCAGGAGGGTCTGCTGTGTGCCTTAACCAAAATCTCACAACACATTCTGTGAGGCAGATTCTATCATCATGCCCATTCTCCAGAAGAAGAAACTGAGGCTCAGAGTCACGTCACTTCCCAACAGCCACCGAGTCACCCCTGGTCCTTGGGTCTAAAACCGCATCAGTGTGTGCATGTGGGTGCCTGGGGCAAAGCCCAGTGAATAAAGCACATCGATTCAATGTAAAGAAATGATGGCCAGGATAACGTCGGTTTCCATCGAGCAGTTACTCTGTATCAGGCACTCTTCCTGATGTCTCTAAGTATTATCGCATTGAATCCCCACCAGGACCACCCCAGTGGATATGATGGCTACGCCCATCTTACAGCCAAGGCTCAGAGAGGTTAACTGATGAGCTCAGGGTTTTACTGCTGAGCTGAGGATTCAAACCCGTGGACAAGGAGTTAGGTGGTGTGTGGGGAGCACACGAGCTGCCTGTGGGGATTTACTAGACATCACTTTAAATGCTCTCACAGCCCAGCGGTCACATCGCCTCTCACATCGTCTCTCCCCCTGGGGTGGGTTTTAGGGATTGGCCACACCACGCCTGCACAGTGCAGGCCTTCCTCACCCTTTCTCTTTGAGCTCCAGAGGAGCTCAGGGAATCAGCCATCCAGGTGGCTGGACCTTAGGTAACCAGGCACCCACAGGGTGACCCAGCCTCACCAGCCACAGCCTCCACCTCTGAAGACCCCAGGCCCAACCCCGGAGCCACCCGGAGATGGTCTTAACTTTTGGTTTAAGCTGGCACCCGCATGAGGACAGAAATCATTGTTGTTTAGAAACGTACAAGGTGGGGCACTTGGGTGGCTCAGCGGGATAAGCACCTGCCTTTAGCTCAGGTCATGATCCCAGGGTGCTGGGATCAAGCCCCGTACTGGGCTCCCTGCTGAACAGGGAGTCTACGTCTCCCTCTGTCCCTCCCCCTGCTTGTGTGCACTCTCTCAAATAAATAAAATCTTGAAGAAAAAAAAAGAAACATACAAGGTGAATTCACATAAAACTGAAGAGATCTCAATGTGATGGGTGGCTGGCATCCACACCGAGTTTCTGGTTGTGGCCACAGATTAGCAAGATGTTACCGTTGGGGGAAACTGAGCGCAGAGCACAGGGCATCTCCCTGTATTATTTCTTACAACTACATGTGAATCTACAAGGATCTCAAAACAATAAGCTTACTGGAAAAAGGCGGGCAAGACGAAAACAAAAGAAATCCCTCCAAGCAAATTCGGGACCTAAATGTACATGGAACCCTGTCAAGAACTTCTCTGAAAGAGTTCATCCAAATATCCAAATAACGTACTCTGGTATGCGTTCAGCAAACGCTAGCCACGTGCTCATTTTATGCCAGCTCCTGGGACAATGCTAGGGACACAGAAAGGACATATAAAACCTATGTCCTCATGGGATGCACAGTTGAGTGCTGGAGAAAGACGACAGAGTGGTATGAGAAGGAGGGCCCCAACAATGACTTCCCCCAAAGAGAAGTGGGCACCTTGGTCTGGGGTGGCCAGAGGACCTTCCTCCATGAATGATGGGGGACCTGCCCGAAGCAACAAGAGGCTGCCTCTCTGGCCCATAGTGCCCTTGAATTCTTAATCACCGAAGGTGGAAATGGGAAAATTTCAACCTCATATAATCTTGGGCAAGTTACTTAGACCTTCTGTGCCTGTTTCCTCCTTTGTAAGATATTGATGAGAACAGGACCTATCTTGGGGGTTAAATGATAATATTCCTATAAAGCGCTCGGAAGAGAGGCTAGTCAAAGGTTTTCATGTGCCCTTTTGTTCCCTATGAAAAGCAGAGCCATGTGCTACCGGTGCACCGCCCCCAAAGCAAGCCCGGACAGCGGGGGCGCAGCGACTTTGTGTGGGGACATCCCTGAGCTCTGCAGCTGGCTCTGCTCATTGACGCCGGCAGGGGCGGGGGGAGGATGCAGAGAGGGCCCCTGCAGACCCTAGCTGAGCCTTGGCAAGACTTTCCTGGTAACCCCCGCGCCTGAAAGGGGAACATGCCTCATTTCATAACCTTCTCCAGGTTAAAAATTACCAGTCCCGGGAAAATTCTGTTTCCATCTCCTACCTCCTACGACACACCTTTGGCTCCTTCAAAGGTCTGAACCACGTGAATCTCTCCTTAACTCTACTGGGGAAAGTGTTTATCAGTTGCGCAACACAGTGGAACCCTTACAGGAAGGGCAAGGAGAGGCCTGCACCCTTGCTCCTTCCCTCGAGATGAACATGCAGACAGTGAGTGATCTTTGGGACACTGTGCTGACTGGCATGGCCTGAGTTTATGAGCATTTCTCATTCCCAGAAGAAGGCCCAGAATATGGTATGGCAGGTACTCAGGGCTTCAGACCCCTGTGGGGGATTTTTTCCCACTTCCCCCATCAACCTGGGGGTTACACTATCAAAAGCAGCCTGGAATGCAGGAGCCGAAATGGTGAGTTTTAAAATCTATGCCGAGGGGATGCCTGGGTGGCTCAGTTGGTTGGACGACTGCTTTCGGCTCAGGTCATGATCCCAGAGTTCCGGGATCGAGTCCCGCATCAGGCTCCCAACTCCACGGGGAGTCTGCTTCTCCCTCTGACCTTCTCCTCGCTCATGCTCTCTCTCACTGTCTCTCTCAAATAAAAAAAAAACAAACTATGCCGAGGGGCGCCTGGGTAGCTCAGTGGGTTAAACATCTGCCTTCGGCTCAGGTCATGATCCCAGGGTCCTGGGATCGAGCTCCACGTCAGGCTCTCTGCTCAACAGGGAGCCTGCTTCCCCCTCTCTCTCTGCCTGCCTCTCTGCCTACTTGTGATCTCTGTCTGTCAAATAAATAAATAAATATATTTAAAAATAAAATAAAATCTATGCTGAGCCCAACATTACGGGCTCGGCTCCTTCCTGATGTTATCTAAAGCATTCTACTGACTCCCAGCACAAAGCTCCCATCCTAGTGGGAGAACCCCCAGAAACCCCTCGAGAACGAATCACCACGGGCAAGGTGTCATGGAGAGATGTACTCCCCAAAGCAAACAGCCTCTGAAAACTCTAGAAAGGGTATGGAAAAGGGGTGCTTTTAAGCAGGGTCTCTCTACCTCAGGACTATGGATTTTGCGGGCCTGATCTTTCTGCGTTGTGTGCATTGGGGCTGCCTTGTGCCCCCCCAGGATGGTTAGCAAATGGCCCTGGTTTCTGCTCACTGGGTGCCAATGTTGCCGCATCCGCCCCACTCCCCCCACTCCGGCTCCCCCACCGCCACCTGGGTGGGGCAACTATAACAACTCAAGGTGTCTCCAGACCTTGACAAATGTCCTCTATCGTGGGAGGAGGGCACAGTTTCCCCGGGGGGGGGGGGGGAATCTCTTCCTCTTATGGAACAATGGCAGGTCATCCCCTCCAAGGGGACCCACAGAACAGTCCTGGCAAAGCACTTCAAACTCTAGCTCCTGCACTTGGTTTCTGGGGAACAGGGGCAAGTTTGGTAAATGGGTCTGAATCACGTCATGGGGTTGTGCGGGGGTTCCGGAGGGTGCTCGCAGCGAGCACACGGACCGCCAAGCACAGCCTAGATGCCCAGGACACAGAGCATGCACCGACACAGAGCACAGGCCGGGGGAGGTAGGGACACACAGAAATCTGCACTCGGCTTGATTTTTACCCCCTGACCTATCCCAGCATCGAGGGGAAAACCAATCCTTATTCCCAGATGGTACCATATCTCCAGGCTCTGAAACCTCCCTGGAGCACCCGGCTGCTTCGTACTCTTGCCAACAAATTACTGCCTTGAAAACTCCCAAGGAACACAACAGATGCCTGGATTCATGAAAATAACGTCAGTCTTGTCGGCAGCGTCTGGATCTCCCGTCCCGAAACAGGGATGGACCCGTTTTAATGAGATTTTGAGGGCTGGTGTGTATACAGATCTCCTCCCCACTTCCCAATTCTGTAAAAACCCAGCGGACATACATCTTGATTAAAACCTTAAAACCCCCTTAGAAAGAACCCAAACCCCACGCTGGCTACCAAATTAAAATGACAGCGTCAAGAGCAGGATCGGGGTCTTAGGCCTAGATACCCCTCCGTGCAGCTCAAGGGCATGCATCTGGCAGCGTTTTAAAATCCTGACTCAGAACAGTGCTGTAATGCTACAGGTGAAATTCTTCATCAGCCTGACCTACTCCTTATTTTAAAAAGAAAAAAATACGACTCCAGTTTAGAAATTAAATTTGTCGAGAGCTGGAGTCTATCATATTTGTCCCTTGGAAGCTGTGTGGTCTTAGGCAAGTGACTTAGGCTCTCTGAGCTTCTGTTTTCTCATCCGTGGAGTGAGGACACTAGCGCCTCCCCAGGGTGATGAGCAGGGATGATTATGAAGAGTGAGAGGAACAGCTCCAGCCCACGGCACGGCGTCTGGCTCCAGGCCCATCCCAGGAGGGCCCAGCAGGCAAGACATGGTTGTCAAGCTGGGGCAGAAGGCTGTGCCGGGCAGACCTGCGTGGAGGAGCCGTCCCTTCCACGGCTGGCGCAAGCAAGCACCCGGTGCCAGATGCTGTGGGCTGAAGCTAAATGAACAGAGCTGTCACTCCAGAGGTTGCTGCACATTTTCTCCTGCAAAGAAGCAACCCTAGGTATGCTGAAAGGACTCCCGGGACTGCTCTTAATGTGGAAGATTCAAGGGGACCCCTGTTATTTGCTCAGGATAATTGTTAATGATGGCACAAAAATCAGCCCTTGACCATGGTCTGGAGGTCTGGCCCCACTCACTGTTCTAATTTCCATATACAAGACCTTCCCCTCCCTCTGGGTTCTCCCATTTGGATCTGGTATCTTCCTCATGTAGGCTTCTGCCTCAGAGCTGTTGCACATGCTGCTCCCACTACCCCAAATGCTCTTCCCTTGCTTCTGATTTCTTAATTCCTATACAACTCATGACACACCTCTTCCAGGAAGCCTTCCCTGACCCATCCCCTCTTCACACACTCTTAGACTCACAGGCCTCTCCCTCTTATGGCACCACCCCATTGTCATGGCATCTGTTTCTATAGTTATTTGGTTCATGTCTGGCTGCTTATAGGACCGCAGAACTTTTTATGCTGTGTTTATACTTAAATTCATATCCCCAACATTACACTATCTAGGAGCACATTAGGCCCTCGGTACATTTTTGTTAAAATGTTAGTATCATTCTCTTTATTTTTTTTAAAGATTTTATTCATTTATTTGAAAGAGAGAGAGAGATCACAAGTAGACAGAGAGAGAGGGAAAAGCAGGCTCCCTGCTGAGCAGAGAGCCCGATGCGGGGCTCGATCCCAGGACCCTGAGATCATGACCTGAGCCAAAGGCAGATGCTTAACCCACTGAGCCACCCAGGCGCCCCAGTAGCATTCTCTTTAGAGGGCAATCTGGCACGTTCCATCATATTCCAGTGCTACTGTCGTTAAGACGACATGGCAAGGAGGGCAAAGGCAAACACCAATGCAACAGAACAGAGAACAGAAGAACAGACCTATGGCAAAGCGGCGGTGATATTGGGTCAATTAGATTATCTCTAGGGAAAGAAAAATTCATCATGATCCTCCCTAACGCAGTACATAAACATCAACCCCAGGTGGTAATAGACGTAGATCTGAAAGGTAAAACGTGAAGGCTTTTAAGAGGTGGCACTGCAGATGACCTTAGGTTACTGAAATAGGACACAAAAAGTATTAACCATAAAAGAAAAGACCAATAATGTGAGCCATAAAAAATTAAAAATTCCAATCACCAAAAGTCACCAGGAAAATGGGAATCACACCACAGGACAGAAGCTATTTGGAAAACATACAACTGCCAAAGGGATCATTATCAAGCGTGACAAAGACTCCCACAAAGCAGTTAGAAAAAAACCCAGACAATTTAAAAGAAACATGGACAAAAGATCTGAACGGGCACTTCATAATAGAGCAAATCCAAACGACCAAGAAACACATAGAAGGGATGATCAAATTCAGTGAGTAAGTAGGGAAGTTTTAAAAACCACTACACACCCACCAGAATGGCTCAAATGACAAAATACAATAGCAAGTCCAGGTACTGGAGCTGGATGGGATATGCAGCAACTGGAAGTCTCATACAATGGCTGGTGGAGTCTGAATTGGGCAGCCACTTTGTGCTCATGGCAGCACTATGTGTAACCAGCCTTGCTATGGATCGCATCATGTTTCCTCCTTCATACAGCGAAGCCCCAACCCTCAGTGTGATGGTATTTGGAGATGGAGTGTTTGGGAGATAGGTGGGTTGGGATGAGGTGGCGAGAGTGGAGCTGTCATGGTGGGATAAGTGCCATTGTAAGGAGGAGAGACACCGGGGTGCTGTCTCTGCCATGTGGGGACACAGTGAGAAGACGGCCATGTGCAAGCCAGGACGAGAGCCCTTGCAGGAACCCGACGGTGCTGGCACCCTAATCTCGGACCTTCAGCTTCCAGAACTATGTATTTTGTTATGGCGCCAGGGCAGATGAAGACAGACCTCAAACCGCAAATGTTCCCCAGCAGTGGGATAGATAAGGGAAGCGACGGCCCGTGCACACCCTAGACAACCGGCCAACAGTGAAAACGAATGGACGAAACTCTGGGGCGCAGCTTGGATAAATCCCAGATGTCCTGGCATGCGGGAGAAGCTAGACGCAGTGGAAAAAAAACAGACTAAACTAATCTGTCATGAAGGATGCCTCCCCAGGTAGTACATGTACAAGAGCACTAGGCAAAAGCAAGGACGGACTCTGGGAGAGACTGGAAGGGCTTCCCTGCGGCTGGAATCATGGTTACAAAGGGCGTGAGGAGCCTGCTGTTTCCGGCTCCCAGAGGGCAGTCTGCTTGCTGACTTGGCTGCATTTATAGGACCGCTAGCTCTGTGAGAAAAGACTGAGTTGTTCTTTTTTGTTTTGTGTATGTTTCCATTTGCATGCTATATTTAATAAGAAAAAGGTCTCCAGAAAGGATTTAGGGGGAAAAAAACCCCTACACATATAGCTTTTGATGTAGCAATTCCAATTCTAGGAATTTGTGCTCCGGAAACATTTGCACGTGTGTGAAATGTGTGCGTTGCTGTCCATGGCTGCCTCCTCTGGGATGGCAAGATACTGGGAACAATCCGGAACCCGTTGACAGGGGCTAGTGGGATAAGTAAGTACCCAACAGCATGGAATCTTCTGCAGCCATGGAAAGGGGTAACGAGAGCCCCCTTCAATATATTAAGGATAAAAAACAAAATTTGAGGGGCACTTGGGTGGCTCACTCTTGATTTTAGCTCAGGTTGTGATCTCAGGGTCTTGTGATTGAGCTCTGAGTTGGGCTCCACGCTCAGAGGGGAGTCTGGTTAAGATTCTCTGTCTCCCTCTGCCCCTCCTCCCCTAACAAAACAAAACAAAACAAAACAAAACAAAACAAAACAAAAACCCCAAAGTGCAAAACAGTGATCCCTTTTAAAATAGTGGAGCTGCCTCTAGGGAAAGGAAGAGGCCCAGGAGATGCGCATAAGGGAGGGAAATTTTACTTCTCTTTTCTTTGTAAACTGAGTTCTACTGTTTGAGTATTTTACCACATGCTACTTGGCCTATTCGGAAAATAAATTATCACTTAAAAACAGAGTAAGTACATATAGAGTGGACAGATAAAGGCATGGGAAGGGAAGGAGCCAGATTCTGACTCTCTGGCTCTGGCTCTGGCCCTTGGAGGTCACACATTTGAAGATGGGTTTTGGAGCCAGGCAGGTCTCGGGTCAAGTCCAGTTTCTGGGTCTTCCTACCTCTGGCCTTTGTCAAGGAATTTAAAACCCTCTGAGTCTGCCTTCATCCACACGAGGACCTTCCCATCTGGGTACCGAAAGCATCAGATGAGATCATCCAAACAGAGCCTGGTGTCTGGCAGGTAGAAAACATTCAACCACGTTCACCCTGACCTTCCTACCCAGTAACCGCCAATACATTGTTCCAAGACTGATATCGTTGTGGCCATTTTACAGATGAGGAAACTGAGGTCCAGAAGTCACCATCTCCAGGGCCTTCACGGAGCCCACAACAGACGTGACCTTTCCCTTGACCCCACAGGAACAACGAAGAAACAGACCCCAACCCACACTCCCGGCAGGCCCTCGAGGCGGGGCACTGGGCTGAAAGGGATCAATGACTACCAATAATCCAAGCTCTGTGGGTGGTGGCTGCTGAAGGAAGAGCTTTGGACTTTCCTCTGCCTACTGCTGGTCTTATACAGCATTTCTGGCTTTTTAATTCTGCTTTCTCATTTGCCACAGCAACTGGTCAAGGGATAGGACCTTATTATTCCCGATGACTGATAAGTAAACGGAGTTCAGGTGGAGGGTTGGGGGATGGGGATGATGGACACAGTGGCACCTGTGTGGCTCAGGGTCAGGCCTGGGGCCTCGGAGTCCATACGCCTGGGTCGCTCCGTGGACATGGTGTAGTTACTCTGAGAGCCAGGGCAAGTCTGCCACCCTCTCTGGGCCTGCGTTCCCACCTCTGCGGTTTGACCAGTCTTTCCTTTAGGGACATGACCAATATACCCCTTAAACAGCCCCAGCAATAGCCCTAGCACCCACTGAATCCTGAACACGAACAGCCACTATTTATGAGTCCTTGAATCTGGGTAGGCAGAGTCCAGGGTCTTCTGAAGATTTCCCCTTGTCCCTCTAGCTTATGGTTACTCTTGAGAGCCTAGCTCTGAATCCTTCCCAGACCCTGTCCCCAGAGCAGAACATCTACGTCCGTGTGTGTGCAGCTCTCATGTGAGCCCTGCTTTTGGCCCCTGGAAGGACTGTGCACTGAGGGCTGGGGCAGGATGCCAGGCTCGCAAACCCCACGTGCAGGCAGTAATTTGCACAAGCGCTCCTTGCCTTGATGTGCTCATTTCCAGCCCGTCCCCAGAAGGGCACTCAGCCTGCAAAGCCAGCAGAGAGCTATTTACAGCTCTGGGCAAGGAGAGGGGAGGCAGGCTCTGTTCCCACACAGGAACAGCCCTTCCGAGGTGGCCTGCTCTTTTGGCTGCTTGGAAGAGGCTGTTTGGCCAATCCTGTCCCCAGAGGAGTTTTGAGGTCCTAAAAGCTTTTGGTGAAAGGCCAGGGATCTGCCCCAAGGGTTGCCTGGTTCCCGCAGGGAACTCGTGCTCAGAGGCTAACGGGAGAAGGTGTCCCTAGGCTCCCTCCAGTAGAGCTACTATTGGGTTCTAGAGACCTAGGCAGAGGATGGGATCAGTAGGCCTGTCAAAACCATGGACAGCTCTAGCTACTCTACTACCACTCTAGGTTAGAAATGGACAAACTGTGGCGGAGGGCTGGGGTGGAGGAAGACATCTGGTCCACTGGCCCATTTATGTAAATAAAGTTTTATTAGAACATAGACTTGTGGGGCGCCTGGGTGGCTCAGTGGGTTAAGCCTCTGCCTTCGGCTCAGGTCATGATCTCAGGGTCCTGGGATCAAGTCCCGCATCGGGATCTCTGCTAGGCAGGGAGCCTGCTTCCTCCTCTCTCTCTCCGCCTGCCTCTCTGCCTACTTGTGATCTCTCTCTGTCAAATAAATAAAATATTAAAAAAAAAAAAAGAACATAGACTTGCCCATTCATTACATTGTCTCTGGCTGCTCGTGGTACAGGTAAGTAGTTGTGATTGTTAACTGCATGGCCTGCAAAGACTCAAGTCCTTACTATCTGGCCCTTTACAGAAGATATTTGCCAAGCCTTACTCTAGGTGATGTCCCTGTCATCTCATCTTTTATCAGGCTTCTCTGATCCACCTATAGTTGGAGTCTGCTCTCCACCCAGCTTCCGGAAGGATCTTTCTTTGGTGCTAATCAAATCAGGTCACCTCCTTGCTTAAAACCCTTGCATGGTTCCCTACTGGTCTCTGTGTCAAGTCCACACACTATCATTGGTCACCTGGATGTCCACGACCTGGCCCTCCTGCAACTTCCCCTCCTTCCCCTTCCTCATTCACTCACCCTGTGCTCACTGAAGGCCTCCACCATCCTCTAAATACTGGTTTTATGCGGGGGGGGGGGGGACTGTGTCTTAATGGAATATTATGCATTATTTGCATACAATACAAACTTTCTGGTTATCTGGTTCTAGCCTTATTCATTATCTTTGAGCTATTTTTTCCAATCCTTTGTAAGTTGTAGCAAACTGATAGACGAGCAAATTCTGTCTTGTCCAATCATTTTCCCCTTCTATTTACAATCATTTCAACACACCTTTCCTCCATACGTAATTGTGCTTTAGTTGACTTCGCCTTTGAACTGGTTCTAACATCTGCCCAGGCCCCTCACTGAGTGAGCTTAACACAATCCTAATCCAGTGCTTTTTTGTCTGCATGGGAGTCATGATTTTACCCTTTTTTAATCCGAAAACTTCTTCCTTTTTTCTAAAGATTTTATTTATTTGACAGAGAGAGCACATGCGCATGCACATAAGCAGGGAGAGTGGCCAGCAAAGGGAGAGGGAGAAGCAGACTCCCGGCTGAGTGGAGAGCCAGACATGGGACTCGATCCTAGGACCCGGGGATCATGACCCAAGCCCAAGGCGCACAAGACGCTTAACCGACTGAGTCACCTGGTGCCCCTGAAGATTTGTCTTTTTAACAGTTTTCAGTGATGTCTCTGAGGCTCCGCTCAAATTCTCTCTGTCTCTCAGTCTCTCTGAGACTATCTTTCTTGCCATTTCCGCCTGCAATTTCTTCCCTAGCATCCCTAGGGTTTCTCTGAGTTCCAGCCTCTAAGTTCTCCCAGCCTCCCCAGGATGCATCTCGCTGAACGGCAGATGTTCTGGTCTGTGTCCCCACAGTCAGCCTAGAAGATCCTCTAGTGTAGCAGCGGGGTCTCTATCTCTCCCTTGTCACACAAACACACACCCCCTAGGACTCTACAGGACACACGGAAGTTGTGCAACTAAAGGCCACAGTAATGAATGAACGAATGTCGGGTGATGGGACTGCTCACCAAGACAGAAACCACTAAGGGCAAGACCTTGCTCTCTTCACTCAATACTGCATACACAATGCCAGCGTCTGGCGTCTGCGGAGTACCCAATAAATACTTGTTGAGTAAATGAAAGCATACCACTCAACGTGTTTCTTGGCCTGCTTTTTTTGTATTTTTAAAGATTTTATTTGAAAGAGCAAGTGAGCGCACAAGTAGGGAGGGGGCAGAGGGAGAGAGAGAAGCAGGCTCCCCACAGAGCAGAGAGCCCAGTGTGGGGGCTGGATCCCAAAACCCTGAGATCATGACCTGAGCTGAAAACAGATGCTTAACCGACTGAGCCACCCAGGCTCTTGGCCTACTTTTAAGTCATCTCCCATTTTTTTCCCGCTTTGGAAGACCAAGCCCAGCAGCTTCCAAATGCCACCCTCCCAAGGCATGCTGTGTCACCGCGGTGGCCCATCAACCCTTCTGGGTGGTCCCATTCCCTCGAGGGAATGGATGGCAATCTCCGTTCTGCTTCATGGTTGTCTTGCGACCTTGAGCAAGGCACTGCTCCTCTGGACCTCTGTTTTCCCACAGGTCAAGCCCTTGGTTCAGACGTTCCAAGAGATAAAGTGCATGAGGCAAAGACAGGAACAACCAGTAATGCCCATGACGTTCCAGCTGGACATCATTTATACTATAACAAGTGCTGTCAGTGTAACTCACTGGCATAGCTAAGCATGGCCTCGCTCTGAGTTGTGGGGGTGACAGAGATATCCTAGGACAAGATTTCCAAACTTGAATGTGACCACGAATCCCAGCTCCCACCCTTTACCGCCAAACCGGGATACTGTTAAAATACAGATTTGGATTCTGTAGGCCTCTGTAGGGTCCAGTAGTCTGCATTTCTTTTCTTTTCTTTTTTTTTAAGGTTTACTTATTTATTTTAGAGAGAGAGTGAGCGAGCAGGGGGAGGGGCAGAGGAAGAGAGAGAGTATTTTAAGCAGACTCCCCACTGAGTGCAGAGCCCGACTCAGGGCTTAATCCCATGACCCCGAAGTCACGACCTGAGCTGAAACCAAGAGTTGGTCACCTAATCGACTGAGCCACCCAGGTACCCACAACCGTCTGAATTTCTAATGAGTATCCAGATGCTGTGATGCTACCGGGCACTGTACCACATTCCCAGAAGTGAGGAGCTAGGACACAATGGGTCCCAGCTTTGAAGAAAATCTCAGAACAGATTTCCAGCATGCTGCCAATAGTCCAAGGTAATAAACACGAGCACCTAAGTGGGAGGAGTTGGCAGTTAAGTCTACAGACCCCTGAGAAAGGACAGGTTGGCGAGGTGGGGAATTCAGGGGCAGGGTTCTCAAAGAACATGGAAACCAGGTTGGGAGCATTCTGCCAGGCTAGTGACTCTAATGAATCCTCAAGGCTGGTGGTGAGGCCCACCAATCTGTGTGTTAACAAGCCCTCTGGCTTCTTATGCTCAAGCGTGAGAACCTCTGTGCTAGGAGGAGAGAAAGGGTAGAACATTGCAGTTTAAAGAACATTGTTTTCCCATAGTAGAATTTCAGGCACATGTCTGGGCTTTGTAAATTGTATTCATCTATTCATTCATCCATTTACACACTCATCCATCCGTTTATCTAACCAACAAAGTGGTTGTGTCCATGCATCCATCCATCTATCCATCCACCCATCCACTCAACCACCCAACATCTGAGTATGTCCTGAAGGTCCACCATGAACCCTCTTAGGCACAAGAGACAGGACTGAAATTGTAGATATACACATCTGTCTTAGCCTCTAAACCAGTGGTTCTCTACCAGAGACAAGTCTGCCCCCATGGGACATTTGGTGATGTCTGGAGACGTTTTTGGTTGTCCCAATATGGGGGGAAAGTGTGCTACTGGCTTTTAGTGGGACGGGCGTCAGGGAAGATGCTAAATATCCTATCACGCACAGGACAGCCCCCAGAGTTAGTAGGGTTGAGGTTGAGAAACCTTGCTCTAGACTAGAAGCCCCTTGTGGGCAGTAACTATTATAGTCACCTTGATATCCCAAGGTCACAAGACTGCCTGACCCATAGGAGCTGAGCAAATGCTTCCATGCAAGAGGAAATGGCAACATAACATAAGTTATGTCTATAAAAAGCTCTTAAAACTCAACCACAAGGGGAGCCTGGGTGGCTCAGTCAGTTGAGCGTCTGACTCTCGACTTCGACTCGGGTCATGGTCTCGGGGTTATGGGACCAAGCCCCACATCATGGAATCTGCTGGGATTCTCTCCTTCTCCCTCTGCCCCCACTTGCACCAGCTCTCTAAATAAATAAATAAATAAATAGAATATTAAAAACAACAACAAAACCCCAACCACAAAAGACAACCTAACTCAAAAATGAGCAAGGGACTTAAACAGATGTTTCTCCGGAGAAAATACACAAATGGCCAACAAGCACACGAGGAGATGCTCCATGTCACTAGGGAACTGCAAATCAAAACCACAACGAGATACCACTTCACACCTGCTGGAACGGCGGTAACAGTAATAATAATAATAATTGGAAAACAGAAAGTGTTGGTGAGGATGCGGAAAAACTGGAACCTTCGCACGCTGCTGGTGGGAACGTAAAATGGTGCCGTTTGGCAGTTCCTCAACAGGTTGAACCAAGAGTTACCATGTGACTGATGATGTGACCTGACTGGTTCATGCCTGGGCATACAGCTAAAAGAAAGGAAACCCAAACTGCCTTTAAACCAAAACTTGTGGGGTGCCTGGGTGGCTCAGTGGGTTAAAGCCTCTGCCTTCAGCTCAGGTCATGATCCCAGGGTCCTGGGATAGAGCCCCGCATCGGGCTCTCTGCTCAGTGGGGAGCCTGCTTCCCTTCCTCTCTCTCTGCCTGCCTCTCTGCCTACTTGTGATCTCTGTCAAATAAATAAATAAAATCTTAAAAAAAACAAACAAACAAACTTGTAGGTACGTGTTCATAGCAGCAGAGAAGACCAGGTATTGGAACACTGTTTTGGTGAATTCCCTCAGGAAGCTACTCAAGCCGGCTCGGTGATGAGCAGGTCCTATTACTGCCCTCTTCCCACTACTTTCCTTTCTGCTTTCCACTATTAACCCCTTTCCAAAGTTGGGGAAATGAGATGCTGAGAGGTGTGGTGGTCACGTGACGCCGTCATGCTGGCAGGAGCCCCATTCACTTGTGGGCGCTCTGACCCCAGAGCCCACTGGAATGCTTATGAGTTCCCTAGAGCCAGGGCAGAAGTTGAGCCTGGGACAGGGAAGCCTCAGATTCCTCTCTCGTGGCTTCCAAACTCTCGGGAAGTACAGAGGCCCGAGTTTCAGCCACTGAGACTGCTGGCATGGGACTTCCCCAGAGAGACGGACGGGGCCAGGCAGGAATGTGTCGTCCTCAGACCTCACCTGCGCCCAGTACGCTGACCCTGGGTACAGCGGTGGGGCTCCTCCCGTGGGCTGGAGTCCCATGGCCATACCTCTTGGCAGAGTGACTCAGAGCAAGTCTGTCAACCTCTGGGTGCTGTGCTTTGGTCATCTGTAATGCACAGGAAGCTGGCTGGAGGGTTCCTCCCCTTCTTCTTCCCCCGTGTATATATTCTTACATATACATGTCTCTTTTGTGCCCTTTCTTGCCTGACTAATTCTCCTACACATTCACATGTATCTTTTTTTTATACTGTATATATTAATTCTGCAACTTTATTGTTTTCACTAAATGTCTCGGGGAACTTTCCAGGTCAGGAATGTACATCTCCCTCATTTTTCTAAAAAGACTGCTCATTTCCCTGTGTGAACGCACTGTGCTGTAGCCCCTCCCCGTGCTGGTGCTGCAAAGTTCTGCAGTAAACGTTCCTGTGTTCGCCGAGCTACATGCACAAGTGAGCACTGCTACCGGAGAGTCCTAGAGGTGGGAGGGCAATGCGAGTTCTAGAAGAGAAGGCCAGATGACCTTTTGAAGAAGGCTCCAGAACCAGGTTATTTCTGAAACTGCTGCTGGCATGAACATTTCTTTGACCTCTAGCAGGGAAGGGGGTAATGCCCTTAGGCAAGCCATTTCACCTCTTTGAGCCTTAGTTTGCTCATCTGTAAAATGGGAGGCCGGATCAATGCACAGTAAAGTTGTGTTTTATGTGAAGGACTCAGATCGCTGTTAATGCGGAGAGGCTCAGCGGCTGGACACCAACCCCTCCATCATGCAGGAAGCAGAACAAGGAGGCCGAAGAAGGAGGAGAAGCATCAAGGATATGCAAAACATGTGCATTAGGCCAGCAGTTCTCAGTGGGAGAGGTGGGTGTCACTCTGTCCCCCAGAGGACGTCTGCCAATGCCTGGAGACAGTTTAGTAGGCATACCCAGACAGGCTCGTACTGGCATCTAGTAGCGAGAGGAGCCAGAATGGAGCTAAACGCCCTCAGTGCACAGGATGGCCCCCAAGACAGAGAATTATTCCGCCCCCAATGTCAATACTGCCAAGGATAAGGAGGCCTGCTCTGTGGCTCTCTCTTATCTGATGCCTACTCCCCAACAAATCTCATTCAAAGATGAGGGAAGTGAGCCTCAGAGAGGGAATGACCTGCCTAAGGCTCCCCAGCCTGTAAACTCTTGGCTCATCCGACCACGGTCTGCGGTCCTAAAAGCACAAAGGTTTTATGACTTTGCACTTGAAATCACAATCATTGCTCCCACCCATTTGTTGCAGAGGCTACACACTTTACGAAGATTAACTTGTTTTATGTGGATAAGGTTAAAAATCTCTTCAAGATCACACACTAAGTAGCAGATCTGGGCTCTAGACCCAGATAAGAGGAGTCCAGGGACCGATCTCTTGACCCCTATGCACTCCAGCCCCCTCATGCTCTGAACTTTCACCCTGGCAGCTTGCATTGGGTCCCTCCTCTAAATTGGAGCATGACTGCCAGCCCTTTAGCTGGAGGCAGGGGGAAGCCCCCGCCTCAAGACCCTCCCATCTGCAGGGACCTGGTCACTGTTGACCAGCTGGGTGGTTCTGGAGCCTTGTGGCTAGTTTCAGCTCTGACCCTATTCAGTGCCTCAGGAACAGAAGCCATGCACTGAGCAGGGTTATGAGATAGCTGCAGGGACAGGAGGGAAGGGGCCTGTGCAAAGTTCCGGGAGAAAACCCAGCTACACAACTGAAGCCCTGGCAGCAGTCTCGGGCACCAGCACATTGCAACCCATCTCGTCCACCATCCTCGGTCGATTTGGCTTTTGGCAAGTGTCAGTGTGCTGGAGGGCTCAGCATAAAGCTCCCATGGAGTAAGCAGTTAAGTGCAGACCCCCAGGAGTGGATTCTACAAGGTGGTCTGCTGGCAGGGGGCAGTGCTGTATTTCAGCTCTGCCCCTTCCGAGCTGCGCAACATTCTAGGAGCCTCTGTACCTCCTCTGACAAGTGGAGAGGTCAGTCCCAGCAGTCCCAGCTGTAAATGTGAGGACCGGAGCTCCTGTCCTGGATGCCAGCACCACAATCCTGGGAGAGACTGTGACTAGCTTTGCAACGTACTGGCTGGATGACCTTGAGCAAGTATCTTCCCCCTCTTTCTGCCTCTATTTGCTCAACCGTCAAAAGAAGGGGCAGGATCTTCCATCTAGAAGCCCTCTAGAAGTCCTTTAATCCGGAAGCTTAGAACTCCAGTCTTACCTCTCCCCGGGGCTGACCTCTTTGAGCATCCAGGACATGCATTTCTCCATACCTCATGTCCCAGGTGCAGCTCTAAAGAGCAAGGCAAAGCTCCTTGCCTTTCTCGTTCCTGTCCTCCTCCACCCTTGCCTGCCGGAGAAGAGCCATTCCCGGCCCTCCTCAAGTCACCAATACCCTGACCCTTAGCCCAGCAAAGCCAACACTGTCTCCAGCCAATGGATGGTTCCTGTAGCATCTACATTCTCTGGCCAAGTGCCCAGGGAATTCCACTGAGCAGTGCCCACTGGAGCTGGGGGTAAAGGGGCAGGCCCAGGGAGCAAGCTGGGGCCCTCCTCTCTGCATCTGACACTCCCTTCTCCAGGGGAGAGGTTGGACTGCCTCAGGGGAGAATATCCTGAACACCAGCCCTTTGTGTGTGTATGTGGGAGGGGGGGGGTTCCCTGGTGGTCCTGCTGCCTCAGAGGCCATCTCTGCTGTCAGAGTTCAGAGGGCAGTAGAAGGGTCCTCCCTAGGCTCAGGATCTTGGCTTTAAGGGCTTCATTCTTATCAAACCTCCTCTGGACTCATCTCTGGCCAGGGTGGGAGAAGAAAGGTGGGATGGAATTAGGTGGAACAGTGAGGTGTGGGAGTATAGTCGGAAAGGATGGGATTTGGGAAAGGCGGGGAGAGTGGGTGTAGGGTGTTAGTGAGAGGCTGTCTCTTGAAAGGGTTAGAGAGAGGTGGAGTGAGGTGGGCGACTTGGTCCTGATGGGTGGCCAGACCCTTGTTCTATTGCTGAGTATGAAAGCCCCTGGCCTTACATTTGTTGGAGGAATAGTGTACCTTCCCCAATATGCTTTAATGTAGTGGTGCCTGCGGCAAGCATTTCTCTGTAAGGGGTGGGAAGGGGGTTTTGGGTGGGTTGGGGGAGGGGAACGGAATCATCATTTATCTGAAGACAAATCCCAGAGTCCAGATGCTGAGGTGGGGTATGCAGGGAGATTCCTATTGGGTTTGAGGGTGCCATGCTGAGTCTTCTGCCCTGAGATTTCCCTGTCTTAAGGAAGGGCTTATTTCCCAGGACATCTGGGGGCTTTCATTTTCCCTGGAGGATACTATTCTCTGTGACCTATCTATCTAAGACCCTCATCATTCCAAAGCAAGGGTGGGAGAAGAGATCCAAACTTAGTTTCTGAGGGAGGCGGAAGGTGCATCCGTCTCCGAAGAGATTTGGGGGGCGGCCGCCTAGGTATGTGCGGAGGTTGGACCCCACTTCGGGAGGGTACATTCCATTCCAAGGTGTAAATTAGGGAGGGGAATCCTATCTCTAGAACCTGGGGCTAGGACTGAAAGAGCCCATTTCTGATGGGAAAAGGAGGCTGTTTTGCTCTCTGGATGGTGAGAGACCTTCTCTTTTTGGGGGAGGGGACCCGCGTCTCCAGTGGATGAGGGCCCCGATTCTGGGGGAAGACACCCCGTTTTTGCTCCCTGGCTGCATGGCCAAAGGACTCCGTCTCGCGTGGACGGGCCCGCCCCCACGCTACCCGGCGCTGTGCCCTTACCTCCAGGCCCGGGCTCGGGTCTGCGGACTCCGATCCGCCGGGCTCCGACTTGAGGTTCTTGCGCTCTGAGCTCCGGGTGCGTCCAGTCTCTGCCCCACTTCCCCCAGCGACTCGAGGGGTTTCCTGGCTCCGCCGAGCCGCGCCGGCCAATCAGCGCTGCCGGCCCCGGCCCTCATTCGCGCCGCAGCCAATGAACGTGCCCGTCACGGGCCACCGCCTCCGGGGGGGAGGGGGAAGGCAGGGCGGGGGCAGAGTCCGGCCTCCGGGGGCGAAGGAGCTGGGGGCCTGGAGGAGGGACCGTGAGGCACGGGAGTGAGAGTTGGGGCTGGGGAGGAGGAGGCTGAGGACCCTCGTCAGGCCGGAGGGGAGCCCATCTGATGGAGGGTGGAGAGCGCATCTCTAAAAGGGGGCGGCTCTATAGGTTGATTTCACCTAGACCTTAATTACCTCCTGCCTCTATCCTGGGTCCTGGGGGCTGCGGGTGAGTGTAGTTGCCTCACCTTCACCGCGTGCCCTGGCTCTGGAACCCGAGATCCGGAGTCAGCGTCTGTGTGATGCCCTGCCCCTCTCTGCACCCCCCCCCCCCTTCCGGGGCGGTCGTTCAGGGCCCTCTCGCTCAGCCCTCCAAGTTGCCATTCACTTAATACCTCCTGCCCCACCAGCTCCACAAGAGAAATAGCTTGTGCACCCTGGAGGCAATACAAAGAGCACTGGACTAAGAGTCCATGGTTCCGTGTGCAGGATCTTGGGCAGGTCACTTTACCTACCCCGTCCTCAGTTTCCCTAACAGCAAAGGAAGACAATAGTGACAGTACCTCCTTCATGGGTGTAAATGAGATTGTAGATGTGATGAAGGTGATTTTATATGAATTAAAATGCAGTAGGAAAGCTAGTTAATATTAAAGGGAGAACGACTGATAGCCAGTAGCTTTCTAAAGGGATTTGGAAAGAGGATGCATTCATTCAGTGGTAAAGTCAAAGACACACAAACTGCCCATCAGAACAACATGCGATCACCAAGAGCTCATAATGAATGGAAATTCCAGACCCCGAAAGGCCACAGAAGAACATAGCTTGGTTTTCCCTGTTCATCCTGATCAGTCATTGTTTCTTTAGTCTGCTGGTATCTTGCAGAAACCTGAGATCCCTCCTTTCTGCTTTCCAGGAATCCAGGCTGCCCTATTCTGGTTAGGCAAGGACTGTTGTTCTAGGAATTAAGTCAAATAAAGAACAAACAAATAAGCAAATTAAAAAAACAGCCAAACAGAAAAAAAAAAAAACCCACAAAAAAACAAAACAAAATGAAACAACAACAACAACAAAACACTACCTGCTCTCTAGTGTGGTCTATGAGGATAGGGACCAAAAAGAAACAATAAATAAGAATCATCCAAAGGAACAGACAGAAAATATAATTTATCCAAGGTTCTGCTGAAATTGAGAGAGCTTTGCCAATATTTTTTGGTATGTTAATCCTGCCACCTTGCTTGCAGGATTATAAATCTAGCAAATTTCCTTAAAATCTAAGCCATGTAGATATTCCTCTTTACTGTCCAAAACCCACCCAAAGAAATAAAATGGTCAATAAACATAGAAAGAAATTAAGTTTGTCAAAGAAAGGCAAGTATAAGAGATGGAAAAACGTCATCTACGGAATGGCCTAATTTTTATTATTATTACTACTATCATTTATGGGGGTTTCAAGGAAGTGGACAATTTCATGAATTGCTGATGGGAGTAGAAATGATCAGAGTCTTCCTGGAGAAAAACTGGGTATTCCTATTAAAAACATTTTCCCAAACAATGAATGGTGCAAAGGTTTAGGGATAAAATGGTTTACTGGCATTTTGTTTATTGTAGCAAAAAACTGGAAACAACTGTACAACCACCCAAACTCTAAAGGGACATCTGTTGCATGAACAGAACTCCACCAATAAGACATAAGTATCAAATATCTAGTGGTATGAAAATGTCCCAAAATATTAAGTGAACAAAGGTATCCAGCAAAAAAGTTTATTTGGTATTATCCTATATTTGTTAAATTGATGTAAATAGATCTGGATAGATCAGTGCTGTCTGACAGAACTTTGTGGTGGCACGAATGTTCTGTATCGGTCCTGTCCAAGATGGTAGCCACTGGCCATACATGCGTATTGAAGACTTTACAAATGTACTAGTCGACTGAGAGACCAAAATTTAAATTTTATTTGATTTTTGTTTCAGGCCAAATCATCATTATGTAGCTAGTGGCTATCACATTGGACAGCACCAATATAGATTGAGAGAGAAAAAATAAATTCTCTTTAGTATAAATAGTTATAGCTGTATGTTAAAATTATAGATGATTCTAATTTTACTTTATTTACATATCACTAACTTCTAATTATTCTGTAACAAGTATGGGCGCCTGGGTGGCTCAGTGCATTAAAGCCTCTGCCTTCGGCTCAGGTCATGATCTCAGGGTCCTGGGATCGAGCCCCACATTGGGCTCTCTGCTCGGCGGGGATCCTGCTTCCTCCTCTCTCTCTGCCTGCCTCTCTGCCTACTTGTGATCTCTGTCTGTCAAATAAATAAATAAAATATTTAAAAAAAAACCCACAAGTATATATTGCTCCTATAACCAAGAAAAAACATTTAAAATTGAAAACAAGGGGTGCCTGGGTGACTCGGTCAGTTAAGGGGCTGCCTTCAGCTCGGGTCGTGGTCCCAGGGTCCTGGGATAGAGCCCGCACCAGGCTTCCTGCTCAGTGGAGAGCCTGGTTCTCCCTCTCCCTCTGCCTGCCGCTCTGCCTACTTGTGCTCTCCCTCTCTATCTCTCGGTCAAATAAATAAATAAATAAAATGGAAAACGAAAAAGCAAAAGTTTAAGCCCAATGCAGCCCACCGTCTGTTTTATATGATCTGCAAGCTATGATATGAAGTGGGTTTTATATTTTAAGTGGTAGGAAGAAGTAAAAATAAATAATATTTCCTTTCACATGAAAATGACACTGAAATTCAAATTTCACTGTGCGTAAATAAAGTTTTATTGGCACACAGCGATACCGCCTCACCTATGCATCGTCTATGGCTGTCTTTGTGCTACAATGGCCAACCTGAGTAGTTGTGGCAGAGACCGTATAGCTTGCAAAGCCAAAAAATATTTACCATTGGGCCCTTTTCAGAAAAAGTTTGTCAAGCCCTGGTTCAAGACGATCGGGGGAAATAAACATTTGCAGCACCCACTGGGGGTGAGGCCCTGGTACTGGGCATTTGGGAGGAGCTGTGTTGTTTCTGATTAAGGACCGGTGTGAGAGGGATATTAACAGCCAGGTGCTTTGCAAGCCGATTCTCAAGTAGCTTCATTGTGACACTTGTGAAGAAAACTGTCAGCAATCTGGTAAGGCCTTTCTCACATTAGCTCCCTTTACATTTTTCACAGTCCCACAGCTCTCCTACGGGGCTGCTTGGGGCCGCAGGTGTCTTGCGGGGGATCCCGAGAATGTTTCCAGGGGCTGGCTGTGACCCAGGATGGAGCCCCTTCCAGAAAAGCATCTCTGAGAAGGGACATGAGGACAATGGAGCATGAAGCTCTCCAGTGCCAGCAGTCTGAGGAGGAAAGGCCCTTAGAGATCAGCCACCCATTGTACAGAGGAAACTGAGGCCCAGAGATGGGGATGAACTTGCCCGGAGCCAGACTAGAATGTGCGTGCCTTATTTTTTAGGTCTGCGCTTTCCACACTCCCTGCTCACAAAATAGTACAGGGGTATCACAGAGGGCATTGGGTGTGAAAGGGGACCAGAGGGGACTGGGTAGTGAATTCCAGTTCTACCTCCCAATGGTCGTGTGACATTGGAAGTCATTTACTGCCTCTCAGTCTCTGTGTTCTCATTTGTGAACTGAACAATTAAAGTGCCTACCACAACATCCACATGCAAAAGAATGAATTTGGGCCCTTACCTCACACTATACACAAAAATTAACTCATAATGGATCAAAGACCTAAATATAAGACCTAAAACTATAAAGCTCTTAGAAGGAAACAGAGAAGTAAATCCTCATGACTTAGGATTTGGCAATGGCTTCTTAAATACAACACCAAAGCAGATACATTGAAACTCATCAAAATCAAAAGCTCATTTGTGCATCAAAGGACATCATCAGGAGAGTGAGACGACAATCCACAGAATGGGAGAAAATATTTGCAGGTGATATATCAGAAAAGAGTCTAGGATCCAAACTATATAAAGAATTCTTATAACTCAACAACCAAAAGACAAACAACCCGATTCAAAAATGGGCAAAGGACTTGAATGGACCTTTCTGCAAGGAAGACATACAGAATGCCAACAAGCATATAAAAAGATGCTCATCATCATTGGTCATTAGGGACATGTCCATCAAAACCCCCCTGAGACACTACCTCACGCTCCCTGGGATGGCCATAATAACAAAATGGAAAACAGTTAGTCTTGGCAAGGATGTAGAGAAATTGGAACCCTCACACCCTGCTGGTGGGAACATAAAAACTGGCCATGTTGGGAAACGGTCAGGTGGTTCCTCCAGAAGTTAAACATGAGTCACCATAGGACCCAGCAATTCCACTCCTAGGTAGAGATACAAAACATTGAAAGCAGCTGTTCAAACAAACTTGTATATGAATGTTCTTAGCAGCACTACTTACAGTGGCCCCAAAGTGGAGATAAGCCAAATGTCCATCAGCAGATGAATGGATGGACACGTTGCAGGACGTCCATTCAGTGGAGTATTAGTCATACATGGGAACGGAGCACTGGCATATGGCACAATGTGGATGAACCCTGAAAACAAAAGACCATATACTCTGTGGGTCCAGAATGAAATATCCAGAATAGTAAATCCACAGAGACAGAAAGTAGACTAGTGGTTGCTGGGGGCTGGGGGTGGAATAGGGGAGGAGTAGTAGAAATGGGGTTTCCATTTGGGTTGACGACAACGTTCTGGAACTAGACAGGGGTGATGGTTGCACAGCACAGTGAATGACTTAATGCCACTGAACTGTGCACTTTAAAATGGTAAATGTGGGGCACCTGGGTGGCTCAGTGGGTTAAAGCCTCTGGCTTTGGCTCAGGTCATGATCTCAGGGTCCTGGGATCAAGCCCCGCATTGGGCTCTCAGCGGGGAGCCTGCTTCCTCCTCTCTCTCTACTTGCCTCTCTGCCTACTTGTGATCTCTGTCTGTCAAATAAATAAATAAAATCTTTAAAAAATAAATAAAATGGTAAATGTTGGGGCACCTGGATGGCTCAGTTGGTTGAGTGTCTGACTCTTGATTTCAGCTTGGGTCATGATCTCCAGGTTGTGGGATTGAACACCATATTGGCCTCTGCGCTCAGGAGGGAATCAGTTTCTCTCTCTCTCTCTCTCTCTCTCTTTTCCTCTCCCTCTGCCCCTCCCTCTGCTCACACTTTCTCTCTCCAATAAATGAATAGATCTTAAAAAATTAAAATGGTAAATGCTGTATTATGTGTATTTTATCAGACCAAGAAAACCATGTCTAGCACAGTAGTCACTGTTTGGGGTGAATGACAGGAGGTCATCCCTGGCCCCTGGTGGATGATCGCGCATGGGCAGCTCTCGTTATTACCAGCTTCTCCAAGTGACCTGCCCGATTGTGTGAGGTTGCCCAGAGCTCACTCATTCACTTGTTTAGTAATGCATCTGTTCATTCCATCAGCCAGGCAATAAATAAGCAGTTAGCATCTACTCCATCCCTGGTGCTGAGCTGTTCTAGGCTTTGGGGATTTGAGGTCCCACCTCCATGGAGTTTCCATCCTGGTGCTGGGAGACAGAGTATAAGAAAGGCAAATGCGAACTAAGGAAGCTAATTTCTTTTTTTTTTTTTTTAAGATTTTATTTACTTATTTGACAGAGAGAGAGATCACAAGTAGGCAGAGAGGCAGGCAGAGAGAGGAGGAAGCAGGCTCCCTGCCCAGCAGAGAGCCAGAAGAGGGGCTCGATCCTAGCTCCCTGGGATCATGACCTGAGCTGAAGGCAGAGGCTTAAACCACTGAGCCACCCAGGCACCCCAGGAAGCTAATTTCTGATAATAAGTGCTTTGGGGGAAATGAAAAGCAGGATGCTGTGCCTAGAGTCGGAGCAAATACATTAGCCATAACGACCAGGGGTCACCGGAAGGATGTGACATCTGCCCAGAGGCTAGAATGCCTAGAGGGATCTGGCCTAGAGGGGTGGGATTTCCCATGCTTTTGTCTCTTGTGCTGGGTTTCTCGAAGACCCAGGAGCTGCCTCTGGCTCTTCTGACCTGCACAAGCCCTGTTAGGTGGGTGTACCATGCCCAGCTGTGGCCTCTGACACATCACGGATGTGTCACTGCTCTGTTCTACTGTCATTCCGATGACTGGGTTCTTCTGAACTGCCAGCCCCCAAGAAACACAATGGTGCAGTTCTCCTTCTAGCTTGGGACACAATGAAAGAACAGGGAACTGTGTTGTCCCCCAGTGCCACTCACATGCCCTGGAGGGCTTCCCAGATGCACTAAATGCATAGGCGACCCCTAACAACAAACACTTATCCTGCTCAAAACATCGCTAGTGCTGAGGTGGAGAAACCCCATGTTAATAACACGTATGTAGTTTCAATAGTATGGAAGGCGCTTAATACATTCTAGGTCCCTTCCTCCTGTAGCTGGAGATGCCCTCTACTCACCCCAATTCTTCTTGCCAGAACATGTGAGGGCATTTCAGGGGGTCAGACGGAGGGGTGTGGCTCCCCCACTCATCTCCATTGTTGGAGAACACAGCCAAGCATTTACGTCTTATCTGAGATCTCTGAGGACTTTGTTGGCATGTCTGAGATCTATGGTATTTCTGAGATCTCTAAGGACAGTAGTTGGCATGCAAGAGTGGTCTGTTAATACTGATCCATTTCACTGTGTGCAAAGGAAAGCACCAAGCAGGATGCTGAGGGAGAGTGCTGACTCCTCTCATCTCTCCCTGGGGGAGCTCTGGGCCCCAAGGAGCTGTCCATCAACTCTGTGCTGAAACTTCACCAAACAGAACAAATTCTTCCCCTTACGGCTGGCAAATCCCAAGTCTTTACTCCGACCCTGCCCCCCATCCTTCCCTCTGCTCCTTACAGACAACAGAAGACGAAAACCCGGGCACAGAGTGGTAGAGCGCTTATACCCTCACACTCTGGAGATCCGGCTGTGACAGTGAGGAACGCTGGAAGGTGGATGATGATAGTAGTGCCTGCGGGACTGGGCTCGCACGCGTGTGAAACGGGAGAAGTGGGCTTGCAGGGGTCCTCCACCGACACTGGCGGTCACCATGACCTTTCTTAAAACCATCACTCTCATCGTTCGGGCTCCTCCAGAAGCAGACCCTGAGACAAGGACCTGAGGGCTTTACCTGGGAAGGGACCCAAGAGACACCGATAGGGGTAGGGCACTGTAATAATGTGGTCACAGTGGACAGCCGGGCTGGTATCCGGCTGCGGAGCACTGGGGGCTCACTTCGAAGTTACTCCACGGAGGGACATACAGACACCAGAGTACCAGTCATTGGTGGAGGACTGCCGGCCCAGGGTTTCAACTCCCCAGCACTTCCAGCTTGTCATTTTTGGGTAGGGCAGGCTGAGGTGGCCATCGAGGGCCCTCAGGCTGAGTCTCAGACAGTGAAGTTCGAAGGCAGGTACGTGCTGGGCAGGGCATCGGCACTGGCCATCCCTCCACCCCCCTGCCCATCATCCATGGCTAAGGTCTTTCCTTACTTTTCTTTTTCTTCTTCTTTTTTCTTTAAAATGACTTTAGAGCTGTTTTAGGTTCATGGCAGAATTGAGGAAAATGTAGAGAGACTTCCCATGTACCCCGGTCCCCACACATACATAGCCTGCCCCCACCAGATGGGACATTTATTACACCGATGAACCTGCATGGACACATCAATGCCCAAAGTCTCTGATATCCATCAGGGTTCACTCCTGTCCAGTCTCAGGGAGGGACGGATGTATCATGCCATTGTCCATCATTTACAGCATCATACAGACTAGTTTCACGGCCCTGAAAATCCTCTGTGCTCTGCCTGCTCGCCCGCCCTCCCCTTCGCCACCGGAAACCACCGTCTCTGTCTTTTTTCTGTCTCCCTAGTTCTGCCTTTTCCATGAGTGTCACAGAATTGGAATCATATGGTATATGGTTTTTTCAGATTGGCTCTTTCATTCAGTGATATGCATTTAAGTCTCCTCCGTGGCTTGCCATAGCTTGGTGGCTCATTTTTTTTTAAAGCCCTGAATAATATCCCATTGTGTGGATGGATCACAGTTTATTTATCCTTTCATCGAAAAAGGGACACTTTGGTTGCTTCCAAGTTGTGGCAATTTAGAATAGAGCTGCTACGGGGCACCCGGCCGGCTCAGTCAGGAGAACGTGTGACTCTTGATCTCAGGGCTGCGAGTTTGAGCCCCACACTGGGTGCAGAGATTACTAAAAAAATAAAACCTTAAAAAAAATAGAGCTGCTATAAATAGCTTTGTCCATGTTTCTGCATGGGCAGCAGTTTTCAGCTACTTTGGGTAAATACTAAGGAGTGCCATTGCTGGCTCATATGGCAGGAGTAGGTTTAGTCCCGGAAGAAACCGCCAGACCACTCCAATGTGGTTTTACCATTTTGTGTTCCCACCAGCCATGAATGAGAGCTCTTGTTCCACATCCAGAGTTTCCTGGATTTCTTCCTCCTCCTTTCCTCCTCTTCCCCGTCCTCTTTGGCCTCTGCTAAGGTTTTAAAATGCCATTCTCCTGGGCTCTCGTAGTCTGTGCTCACCTTTTCCATAGCACTCACAAGTGCATTAATTCAGTTGTTCCCTCGCGAAGTCACTAGGTGATTCCAGCCCTCGTTTGCTCGTGTGTCTACTGCCCATTTATTCTCCCACACTCACCAAAACTGCTGACAGGCAACATCCCGTGTGTCAGGCAGGCTGTTAAAGGATATCTCCCTGTGAGCTCCTCAGGGACAGGCCCTTAGCCTGACTCAGGACCCCATGCCAGGTGCCAGGCACAGCGCCCAGCACAGAGCAGGGCTCAGTATGTGTTTAACTGACCTGACACACATTAGAGGAAACAGTCTCTTGTTGTTTTTCTTTCTTTCCAAACTGAACAACCCAGAAAGATCCAGGCTCGGTGGGGACTAGACAGTTGCTTGACTGGTATTTCGAAGACCTTTCCCACGAAAAAAGGTCTTCCTAAAAACGAATCTTGGGCTCCCTGGGAGCTGGCGGGCATGAAGTGTGTGCAAATGTTCGTTCCCCTGCTGAATCCAGAGGCAGCAGATAGAGGAGCTTTGCCAGAAGGTACCAACCTTGCATCAGCTCTAGGGAGCAGCTCCTGAGTTGGGTTCACCAGGGCTCCAGTCCCAGGCCGACTGCTGCTCTGCAACCGTGTGACTTTGGGCCTGCCACCGACTCTCCCTGACCTCAGCTTTCTAAAGGCAGATCGTAGCTTCTCCTTGCTGGCTGCTGGAGTACTGAAGGTGACAGCTTGTGCACATAGCTTGGGAAATCTATGCTGGCTCCACAGAAGGCCCCCGCCCTCCTTATGAGGACGACGGCATCAAAGCTGCCTGCGTTGAAATACATGGCACTTGCCTCTGTGACCCCGGGGAGATGACAGCCCTCCTCCCAGGCCACTTGCCTGTGTGTCGCTGAGGCCTGACACCTGCTGTGCTGGCCCTGAGCAGGGATGCCCATGCTCTAGGCTGCCTTGGCCCGTCCTCAAATCTGTGATACAGCACGGAAAGCTGAGCTCAGAGCTCAGCTTTGCTCTCCTGCGGGAGGAAACAGAGGCCACTGGGTTCTGCAGGGCTTAGAGGCTGCACTGGAAATGGCCTGGCCACCTCCACCCAGCCTGCTGCTTGCAGGCTGTGGGACCCCCTGGGGACCCCTCCTCCTCTCTGACTTGCTTTCCTTGCTCATAGGCCAGGGTCAGCCCAATGAGGAGCTCTGACAATTGGGTTTCAGCCTGACTTCCTGAGCACCCCCTCTGACTGGTTGTCACACCTGAGAGGAGGGAGACGCTCCTGGCTTCGAGTGGGCGGAGGCCAGGGATGCTGCTGAACACCACGGCGCACAAGACAGCCCCACAACAAAGGCCACTGGGCCCAAAATGTCAACAGTGCTGAGGCTGAGAAACCCACTCCAGGGTTTCTGACAAGTGAAACCCAGAAAGCCCACATCACCCAGTGGGTGTTAACCCATGTCAGCTTCTCTGAGCCTCTGCGTCTTCATCTGTGAAGTGGGGGTAAGAATCATCGGGGGGCTGTGGAAGACTGGGAGTGGGAGGACCCCATCCCCTCCTCTGGAATTTAGTTCTGACTCTTCCCTAAGGGGCCACCCGCTGCCTGGAACATCCAGGTGTGTGTTGTCGTGGAAACCCTTCAGGGATGGCATACTCAAGAGCTTGACTGATTTTTTTTTTCCTCCTCAAAATAACCCATGCTGCCAGTCAAGTAACACAGGCACAGTGGTTAGGCAAGTGAGATTGTTTTGCTGTCATTAACTGCTGAGCAAGGTGCCTGCTTGGGGAGCCCCCCGCCCCCGCGACAGGCAGTTAATAGCAATGCAACGGTGAATAATTAATAATAGTGAAGATGATGGTGATGGCCTCCGTGTCCCGCGTCGCACACCCCCCTCCCCAGCTTCTGTGCCAGATGCCTCATGTGCACACAAGTACGACCTTGAGCGTGAGCACGCTGTTGTGCCCATTTTACAGATATGGATGCTGAGGCTCCCAGGAGTAAGTGTTGGGGCCGATCTGAGCCCAGATCAGACACGAGGTGCTGTGCTCTAACCACTGAACTTCTCTGCCCCTCGGGAGCCCCCAGTGGAAGGGCACGTGGGGACAAGGCTCGGTTCATTTTATCTGTGGCCTCAGCATCCACATTGTCAGCTCCAGACTCTCTTCTCAGTGAGCTCTGAAGCTAGAAACACTATCACCTGCCCCTGGCGCCCATCTCTGAGCATGGCCCTTCCTGATCCCACACACCCCTACTGCAAAGAAGGGCTCCTGCCTGGCTCCGGTATCCATGGCTTCGTAAAGGCTGGGGCAGAATCAAGTTCTTAGCCCTGGGACGCCTAACCCTTCGATCCATCACAGGACAAAGGTGCAGCACAGCCTCCAATCCACACCCCTCCTGCTTGCCTTCAGACAGACAATCCCTACTCTGGGCAGGAGACAATAGAAAGACCACTGGCTACAGAGTCAGAGGAACCTGGGCGCAGACCCCAGCCTCGTTCCTTCCTAGTCCTGTGGCCCTGGACAGCGTGCAGATGCTTTTAAAGCCTCAGCTTAGTGGGCAGCTCTCAGAGCCAACGTTCCACTGTATAATATATAGCAGGTTAGTTAGGGTCCCCTGAGAGTCACTGGGGACCCACGCTTTGGAGCAGGGGCCAGTAGTTAAGGGGACTGATGACTGCCTTGTGTTCCTTGGCGGGGGGTGGGGGGGGTGGGGGGGGTAGGGTGGGGACACGCAGGTCCCGCGGTCAATTCATGAGGCTAGGGCGCCACCTCGTGGCGAGGGTCCTCCATTGAGCCAGCCCTGAGGTGAAGTTCCCGATGAGGCCCACCCCTTAAGCCTTGCAACCTGGGGGAGGAGGAAACGACCTCCATCCAGGCTGCTTGGGTTACGTGAAGCCAAGAACAAGCTCCACACCTGTCTTCACTAGCTGCTGGCCCCCAGTAAGGAGCCTTGAAAGCTCTGGGCTCTTCAGTTCATTCTTCCACTCATCTATTCCTTCTGCCTCCCCTCTTGGCCCCCTCCCCTGCCCCTCATGGATGCTCATCTAGCCCCCAGATCCCTATGCTTTTCTTCATAGCCCTCATCAACCCTGTCAGTTATAAGGCTTAAACCACCAAAATGTAATTCTTTTAAAATTGATAGCGTGCAGAGCGCCTGGGTGGCTCAGTGGGTTAAGCCTCTGCCTTCAACTCAGGTCATGATCCCGGGGTCCTGGGATCGAGCCCCGCATCGGGCTCTCTGCTCGGTGGGGAGCCTGCTTCCCTCTCTCTCTGCCTGCCTCTCTGCCTACTTGTGATCTCTGTCTGTCAAATAAATAAATAAATAAAAATCTTTTTTTAAAAAACTGATAGCGCGCATCGGTCTCCTGTAATTCACAAATGGGGGGACAATGCAGGACGACAAAGCTGGTTCAAAAGAGAACACGACAGGGGCGCCTGGGCGGCTCAGTGGGTTAAAGCCTCTGCTTTCGGCTCAGGTCATGATCCCGGGGTCCTGGGATCGAGCCCCACATCGGGCTCTCTGCTCCGCGGAGAGCCTGCTTCCTCCTCTCTCTCCCTGCCTGCCTCTCTTGCCTACTTGTAATCTCTGTCTGTCAAATAAATAAATAAAATCTTAAAAAAAAAAAAAAAAGAGAACACGACAAACAAGGCTGTCTACAGCAAGCAGATGAAATGACAAGATGAAATCGCCAGGTTAGATACAAATTTGGTTAAGATCCCACGGGGCAAAACTGCTGCTCCCCTTGGGGCGATTTTCCTACTGGACAGACAAGCAAGTCATTACGTAGTTTCAGTTTCACAAAACTGCAAAATGCTTGCATCCCGAGCAGTCGGGTACATAAACACCTTCCAGCAAATGCTGCACTGTGCAGTCACCTTTCAGCCTTACTTTTGGTTTCTGGGTCATTGTTCTTTACACAACCTGACGCACCCTATGTATTTACGTTTTTTGCCTGTTGGACGCCACGAAGGCACTGGTGTGGGATGTCTTGCTCTCTGCTTCTTCCCAGACACCCAGTCAACATCCAGCACATGGAGAGTGGTGGACAAACATATGTGGAGTGACGGGATGCGTCAGGCTTGAGTTTGAATGACGCCAGTCCTGCCCCCATCCGTGACGGAGGCACGCAGGGAAACACAACCATCACACTAAGTTTTAAAACGGTCATATCATAGAAGGCTCAGGGGCTGTGGACACCTGAGGAAGGCTTTCTGATGAAGAAAATAACAAGAGGGGCCGGGTGAGAGGGGTCTCAGAGAGTGGTGGGGGTGCTAAGAACATGGTGCAGTCTGGGAGGAAGGAATTCAGTATGGCGGACAGGATGGGGCTGGAAAGGTAGGCAGAGGCCAGACCTTGAGGGCCTAGTGGGCTCTGCAAAGGGGTTTGGGTTTTAAGCAAAGACCTCTCATGGCAGCTGTCTGCAGTAGATCCTTGACATTCGTGACCGATGTCCCACCTGAGAAACAAGTGTCCGAATTCACTCAGATGTGGCTGTTCACAGCAGGATGATTTTCCATTATATTTACATGCTGAAGAATAAATATTTTCTTTTTTTTTTTAATTTTTAAAGCTTTTATTTATTTATTTGACAGAGGGAGACAGAGATCACAAGTAGGCAGAGAGGCAAGCAGAGAGAGAGGGGGAAGCACGCTCCCCGCCGAGCAGAGAGCCCGACGCGGGGCTCGATTCCAGGACCCTGAGATCAGGACCCGAGCCGAAGGCAGAGGCCCAACCCACTGAACCACCCAGGCATCCCTGAAGAATAAATATTTTCAAAGGTCTCCCACTTCTGCTCGAAGTATCCTTCCACTCAATCTTCCCTTGGTGGAGGGGGTGGCGGTGGGCCTTCACAGACTTCCGAAGACAGAGTCGCCTGAGTCAGAAAGCTGGGTGTCACCCAGAGCCCCTCTTCTTCCTGTACCTGCCCCCGTACTTCCAGCCTTTCTATTCCTCCCACCGAGGGAATCACATGACTGAATGCCAGACTGGGCTGACAAGAATGCGGGCCTGTGTGGGGACAGAGATCAGGGCCGTCCCCAAGGGTCCAGGGCACTTTTCACTACTCAAGCTCACTCCGTCTACAGTAGCACAGCCCGTGGTAGTTCCAACAGAGGGCTGAAATGCACAAAACTATCAGATTGATATCAGTCTCTTGGTAGACAGGCTGCAACATCACTTAGTTCACGGACTAAAAAGCCACCAGTTGGCCGCCCAGTATTGCTGGGCTGAATCACTAACCCATGTTGGTTAAGCAGATCCTTGCTGACATCCGCTTTGGGACGCTGCACGGAGCGGCTGTGAGAGAAACAGCACCACCTGGAAGGTCTCGCTGGTTTGAGCTGGTATCCGGGGTTGACTCTCTAGCTCCTTCCAATGTCTGTGGCGCTGCTCTTTGCTGGGCAGGTGCACTGGCCGAGGGGCAGGGGTGAGTTCCAACTAGCTGTCCCCCCACAAGACGCAGTAGACTGCAACCTAACCAAATGACAAGTCCATTCCCTTAGCTTTTTAGGAGCACGAAGGACAGGAAACACAGCATGCACAGAGCTGTCATCCCACTGGGAGGACCATGCACACAGCTTTTTTGCCCCGATACCCATGAGGGGCACGTGTGGCTGCTGTGGCTGAGGGCCAAGACGTGTGCAGGTCACCTTGACACAGAGGTGGCGAGCTGGGTCTCCTACGGATGTTCCACAACAGAGTCATGTAAGGCCAAGGTCTGCCTGTCAACTTATGGCTCCCCGAGTCCAGGCCATCCTGCATGTAAGGGTCTCACTGCAAATGGGCAGGCACCATGGTCTTCACTCTGTGAAGAACTTGGTCTCTGAGGTCGCTTCCCTAGGAATCACGTCTCCCACTGCCGGCAGCCCACGGGATGTCTTGCTGGACTTGGGGTCGGCGGTGTGGAGGATGGCTTGCCTATTCCTCGGAGGGCCTTTCTGGTTCCCAAGGTGACTCTTGTGTGTAATGGGGAGCCTGGATTTAAGGCAGGTCTGTTCCATATGATTTTTCTAATTGCTCTTTTCACTCTGAGAAGTGAAAATCTGATGATGCTTTGAATTACAGTAGATCCAGATTAATTCTAGGCACCACTTAGAAGAAGCTTTCAGGCCAAGTGCTTTAGACATGGAAGCACTCCCCCTAATGCGCCAGGTGAAAGGCGTGACGACTCTATTGCTTGGTGCCAATTACATTTATGGGCTTGTCCCCAAGAGTGCCAGGAAAATGTCAGTAAGTGCTGACACATCGCCAGCTGGGGGCTGTGTCTCGTGGGGCTCTGTTTCGAGGACTTATTAATATGTTCCATTGTGACCTGCAACTCTTTTCAAGGATGGCAAGCCTATCAGGGATGGTTTTGTGTAGGAACCTTGGGAAATGGGCAGAGCTCAGAGGCTGCCCCTCGCTGGGCACAAATCACCAGGGTCTTGTCCAAGAGCAGATTCTAAGTCAGGTCTGGGCCAGGGCTGCTGCTGCTGGTGGGCCAGGAAACTTGTGGAACGGGGGTGGGGGGAGCACTGGCTCAGAGCCTCGACTGCCATGTGGTGTCTGTGTGAGGGCGGTGGGCGCCGCAACTGCTCTCAACTTCATGTTTCTCCTACGTTAAAAGGGATCTCTCCTCTCTAGGGTCTTGGGAGGATTCAGAGATGGTGTGTGTGGATCTTCTTCCCACTCCCAGAGGGGAGGGTTGACTCCTCTTGGGTCACCTTTTCTGCACGTTGAGCTGATACCCGTTTTTCTTTCCCAACAAAGCTACTGTTCCTTCCTGATCGGATTTCTCAATGCCGGCCCTCCTGCCACTGCGGGCTGTCCTGGGCGTAACAGGATGTTTAAGCAGCACCCCTGGCCTGCAGCACCCTCTCCCCAAGTTGTGGCAACCCAAACCTTTCCAAACATTGCAAACTCCCCTGGAGTTCAACAATATGTGTTGACTACCTACTTTGGGACAGACCTTATGCCAGGAATGCACTGATGTTTAAGAGAGACAAAGCCCTGACCCATGGAGATTTTTTTTCATTTTAGAGCCATAGTCTTTGCAACTGTTAAATGTGTGTAACCAAGCTGAAGTCCCAGGTGTTGGGAAGATGAAGTGAGTTAATCTGGTGTCCAGATGGAGCCCAGAGGAAGGGATGCCAGGAGGGTATACGGGACTGTGGCAGGGTGGGGGGACCTGCAGGAGGGCCAAGGAAGCAGGAGGGTGGGAGCTGAGCTGGGAAGGAAGAGGAGGGAGAAATGGTGGGAAAAGGGCATAAAGCAACAGGGAGGGGTTGAGATGGGGGGCACAGAGAAAAAGATAAATGATCAGACAGAAATATGGACATGTGAAGCAAACAGAAATAGGAGCCCAAGGGGAGGAGGGGAAAAAGCTTGGGCTCTGGGACGCGGGTCAGACACACCGGACCAGGAAGAGCGTGCTCGTGCCTGTTCTAAGCTCACCTGATTTTGGTTATAAAGAATTAAAACTGAAAATGAAGGCCTCTTTGCCATGTCCTGCCCCTTCCTCTGAATGGGCCCTCGACAGAGGGCTGGGGACGGGGCACGGACAGCCTTGGAAAGCAATGAGGCTTCTGTGCCTCATTTTGGTAGTGTTATGATCGCAGTCGTGGTGACCACACTATACACATCTGTAAGCCGGGAACACCGTGGAACACTAAATGTTAGTGGCCCGGCCGCGGGTCCCCTGCCCGCCAGGGAACCTGAAGCGCCTGACTCAAGTGCAGTCGAGCTGAGAACATCTGCCCCACCTGGCCACAGCTCTCGAGACATCCTGGCGCACGTGCGACAAGCCAGCAGCACAGAAAACAGGCAGAGCAAGAACATTCTCTGGCTGCTGCCGGGACACAACAACGACTCCAGCAGACAGTCCAGGGTATAAAGTACATCTCTCACATTTTTAAAATGATACGATCTCAAACACATTATTTGGTGAGCTTTCGATTTTATTAGAAACGTATCCTGAGAAGTCAAGAAGCCGCGCTCGTGGATGCGACAAGTCACGTTACCGGTTCCACAAAGATCTTCCAGAGCTCCTGCAGCAAACAGAGAAAGCAGATTCCCGAGGTTCACAAAGGAGCCTTCACAGTGTCAGAGAAGGAGTAATCAGCAAAGGACAAGAGTCCCACGACACGCGAACCACGGGCAGCACGCACGCTGGCGC
>PISX010002866.1:0-31829 GCA_004024625.1 Mellivora capensis | reverse complement strand
GCGGCGCAGCGGCGAGCAGAGCGCTGCTCCTCACACACGCCAACCACACAATCCAGAGCTGCGCTTGCTCGGGGAGCGGGACGGGAAGCCTGCGAGGGAGAGCCCTCTCCCCTCTCCTCCTCAGAACTAGGACTGGTCTCCACAGACCCAGAGAAAGGGCACAGCCACGAGGCAAAAAGAACAAGTCATTCATTCCAGACCTTTGGACTTATAGCTCTTGGGATTTTCAAGGGTAATTTTGTTTCTCAGATTTCCCCCATGACCTGGGTTTAAAAGCAGTAACAGGAAGTGACGTGGCTGTAGGATTAAGCTCCAGCTCTGCCGCTGTCTGGTGGCGTGACTTGCCCCGTCCCGGCATCCTCTGAGGCAGGGGAAGAAGGAGCTCGGCATGGTAACTGGACTGCATACTGTGACTAGGACGATGACTCTGAGGCCTAGTTTGATGGACCCACTGTGCCCGGCTGGAAGGGCCATGGGCCATCAGCTAAGCCTGCTTAGTCTGAGAGGCCAGCGTATTTCCAGGGAAGTGTGGCCTCTTGGGGTTCCTGCATCGAGCACCCCACCAAGTGCCCTTGCGCTGCCTTCCTGTGCCATCAACTACCTCCTATGCCGGGCCCTGCTTCCTCTGGAGCCTGAACTGCCCGCAGGGAAAGAACACGTTCTCAAGTCCAAGGTGATGGTTGGCCCTCACACCCACCAGCAGATGCAGTGACCCCCCAAGAATGGGGAGCCCCCATCACAACCCTCGCCTGCTAGCGCTCCTCCGCCCTGACAGCACCAGGGTGCAGGGCCCATGTCTGGAGGACCTCGGGGTCAGCAGTGTCGTGCACAGCAACAATGGCCCACACATGGTGGGGGACGCACCTACCAGTTGCTGGATGCGCTCATAGACGAGGAGCTGCGGGAAGGAGGCCTCCACCGGCTCCACTGCGAAGCGCAGTCCGCCATCCGAGAGCCCTTCTAGCCGCTGCAGCCAGGAGCGGAAGTGGTCGTAGGCCTCGCACGTGACATCCAGGTGTCTGAGCGTGAAGTTCAGCCTGCAAACAAGCAGCCGACACACATGCCTCACCTTCCTGCTACTCCCTGAGCTCACTTCCCACCAGTGGATTTTCACTGAGCGCCTATGGTGTACTGAGCCCTGAGTGCGCTTCCTTCCTGAATCTGCAGGAGAGCCTGAGAGGTAGACACGGTCACTGCTTCCATTTTAAAGACGTGGCAACTGAGGCTCAGAGAGGCAAAGTCAGGTGCTATGATACCACCATGTGGAAAGACAAGCCCTGCCCTGAGCTACAAAGCAGAGCAGGAGGCAGACGCAGACCCCTGCGGGCTGGTCCCCCTCCCCACCCCGCCTCCTCCAGCACAGACGGCACTGCACGCTGGGTGCCCGAGACCATTTCTGCAGTGAGTGTGTGAAGGGCAGGGCCTGAGAGAAGTGGGCAGAGAAGGCTGCTGGGAGGCGGTGGGCGGACAGCCATCAGAGGGGCGACTTCAGAGCACGTCCTCCTGAGTCCTCCCAGTGGGGCCGCTTGGCCACTTCTACACCCTAACCTGCAACTCGATTTAACCTGACATTCAAATTCTTTGCTTTTCCCCCTTTTCTTTCCAAGATCTTTATTTATTTATTTTTTTAAGATTTATTTATTTATTTGACAGAGAGATCACAAGCAGGCAGAGAGGCAGAGAGAGAGAGAGGAGGAAGCAGGCTCCCTGCTGAGCACAGAGCCCAATGTGGGACTTGATCCCAGGACCCTGAGATCATGACCTGAGCCAAAGGCAGAGGCTTAATGCACTCAGCCACCCAGGCGCCCCCAAGATCTTTAACTATGAGAAATTTCTGACAGTGTGATCAACCATCCCAGCTTCAACCTCATGGCCGCTGTGGTCTCTGCCTCCCCGCACACCCATACGCATTATTAAAAAGCTAACACCAGCCATCACAGCTATGAGCAACTCGGTAAGATAAAGAATCCTGTTTCTTTGTTTCACCCGAAACAAATGTGAGGATAATTCTTTACTATTTCAGTATCTAGTCAGGGCAGGGCTCTCGAGGTTTCCCTTTGTCTATAAAATAAGGATCCAGGGAAGGTCCACGTGCTGTCACTGTTCCCGTCTGCCCAGAAGCAGCTCCGTGATATTATCCATGTGAACAGCCCCGTGATGGATACGCCCAGGGGAAGCAGCAACACAGCCGCGATCACTTCCCTAGGGCAGATTTCTAGATGCCGCACTGCTGGGTTGGTAAGTAGGGTCCGCTTCGGGGCTTTTTTTCCTTTAAGATTTTATTTTTAAGTAATCTCTACACCCAACATGGGGCTGAACTTACGACCCCAAGATCAGGAATCACATGCTCTACTGACTGAGGCAGCCAGGGGCCCTGGTTTTATTCCAGTTGCTTTTAGAAGAGTTGTGCCCCAGCACAGGAATCGGAGAAAACAGTGTCAAGGGTCCAGTACTGTGTCCACCGCAAAACAGACCTGCCCTCAGTGGGAGCCCTAATGCCTCAGGATGTTCAAGTGCAAACGTCCTGGAGGAGCTCCGTCTGGATTGGGAGAAGACAGGCATTCCTGGGGCCCTGAGGAGACAGATGGTGTCCCAGAGGGGACATTCACAAAGAGGGGCCCTTGACAGAGCTGCGTGTGCTGGCTCTGGAGCATGGGTGTGTTTACGGGCTCGTCCACTCACAGGTCAGCCATGACGGGTTCCCTGCTGCCCTCCCCAGCCTTCCTCTCTCCTCCAGTGAGGTGGGGGCAGGCGGATGACAGGAGGCCACAGGGGTAAGGGGTGGCACGTGCTGGTACCCAGCAGGTGCTCAGTGAGCAAGTGACAGGACGACACTGATAAGCGCGCTCGGAAGGGGGTGTCTGGCTCTCCAGGGCACGGAGCTCACCTCTTCTCCACAGACAGAATGGCTGTGCAGGCGTTTTCCAGTTTGTGAACGAGGCGGGACAGCGTTCTAAACAGAGCGTCTGTTAGGTCATCATCATAAAACACTGCGGGGAAGGAAACGGGCAAGGGGAAAATGCAACCATCAGGGAGATCTGTCCCTCGGAGGACCCTGCACACCGCACTGGGTCGCCATGAACATGCAATGGCAGCAGCTCACAGGCTGAAAACCGCAGATGGGTGCGGCAGGGCACCTGGGAGGGCTCCCCGAGGGGCGCGGTCACCATGACCGGGACATCTTACCTTCGGCTGCGAGCAGGATGGTGGTGTGGCTGTACAGGTCGGAGGCGTCCTCCTGCGACCAGCTGAAGGGGACCTCCGGGTCTGTGAAAGAAAAGCCGTGTTACACACGTTCAGCTCTGAGGCTGAAAGAAGCTGCAGGAGAGGGAACAGAGCTGGGGGTAGCTTGGAACGGAGGGTACCGCCAGGCAGGTCTGAATCCTAGTGCCCCAGCTTCAGGGCCACGGCCGTCCATGTGGCTGCCAGGGGTCTGCCTCCGCCATCGAGGGGCAGGTACTGCTGCCCCTGCAAACTCGCTGGGTGACCCCGAGAAAGGGGTTTCACCTCTCTGGGTTTCAGCTCTGCACCAGAATGGGCATAGTGACGCTGCCCTCAAGGACTGCTGGGGAGGTCGGTGACCTAAGATGCTAAATGTTTGGCAGGTGACAGAAGTTTTCATACAAAGAGCAACTAAACATGCAGGTCTAAAACAGCCCGTATAAGAAATGTAGAAAACTCTCCCACCCAGTTGGCTCTGAAGCCACGTGGCCAACTCCCCACCATGGACTGAGGACAGAGCACTATGTTGGGAGGCTGGCTCCCAGCCCTGGGCAGGTGCTGAACCCGGAGCATCCGTCCTCACCCGGAACTCGGGGATTACTGTGCCTACTGTACGGGGACACTGCCAGTCTGAGTGACAGGACAGGTGGGAGCTGCCAGCAACCGTCATTCATCACCTGATGGAGCGGAGTGGCTGTGAGCCAAGGGACCGTGGTGACAGCCAGGACCCTCTGCTCAGCCCAGGCCACGGGGCTGACATCCCAGAGGTAGGACAAAGGGCCATGAGCCTGCCAGGATGTGGGACAGGGAGATGCGCACCTGTGCACAGGTCGTCTTTGAGCCAGTCCAGTTCTTTGACCTTAACAACGCCGCCTGCAAAAGCAAAACCAAGCAGAATGTCCAACTCAAAACAGAGAAAAGGCTAACCCTTCCCGTTCTATGCCCAAATCCCTCTGTCCCTCCACCAACATCCTCTGCACACTTTTTGAGTGCTAGGTCTCTGGTCTGGCATTGGACACAGGGAATACAAAGGTTTAGAAGGCGTGTCCCTGTCCTTGGGGACCAGCAGCCCAGGAGAGGCTGGCCGGCCAGTGCGCATCAACCAGGCCATGCGGTCAGGGCACAGCTCAGAGATGTGCCAGGGGCAAGGGAGCAGAGAGGAGCTCTGGTTGCAGCCGGGGGGTCAGGGGAGACACCGTTGTTCAAAGAAAACGCGAGTCATGTCTGCTCCTCCCTTCCAGCTCTTGTTGACTGGGCATTCAGTGAGGCGATGGGGAATCACGTAGACAGACCCCTGCCCCGTGGAGCATGTGGCCGAGTGGGGTGGCAGATACCTCTCAACTAGTCACAATGCCAAGGTCTGAGGTGAAATGAGGCTCTGATAGGGAACTGTGACCTCGTCTGGAGGTCTCGGGATCTGAGTATGATGAGGAACTGACAGGAGGGGGCGGGACCCTCAGACAGGCCAGGACGGCTGGCACAGAGCGGGTCCTGGGAGGTAGGGGCTACAGACGACAGGGCCAGACTGCCAAGGATCTGGGGCAGGCAGAAGGGCTCAGTGTCCACTCAGATAGCAACGGGAGACCTCAGAATGGTCTGAAGCCCGAGGGCTGGTGTGACCTGATCTGGGTGGGTAAGTGCCTCCCAGGCTACTTGGAGAAGGTCTGGACAGGAAGTCTGGAGAGGAGAGGCTGCCAGCATCTATCACATCAGCTCATTTCTGCGGGTGCTGCAGAAATCCAACAATCAGGCAGACGAGGGTGGGAGGGTGGTCCGGGCAGAGGGAAGAACATATGAACTGAGTGCTTGGCTCGCTGGACAGGGCGGGACGGGGGCTGGACAGTGAGGCGTCAGGGGGCAAGGCAGGAAAAGGAGGCAGGGGTCAGACCAGGAGGTTTGGGAGCCAGAGGGCAAGCCTGGACATCTCCCCAGTGTGGATTGAAGTGCCTGGCTTGCGTTTTTGAAAGGTCACTCTAGATGCTACATGGGTGGGTCAGACAAGAAGCCGGGAGATCAGGTGGGGGCTGATGTGACATCCAGGATGGGGAGAGCTAAAGCAGGACACGGCAGTGGGCGTGGGAGGAGAGGATGACGCAAGGACAGAATCATCAGATGCGAAGTTCCGTGAAGCCAAAGGGCTGTGCTCACCTGGGTCTGCAGACCCAGCTCCAGGGTAACGGTACAGGGTGTCTGTCCCACCCGCCGAACAGAAAACCCTCCCTCCCATGGGGCAGAGTCGCCAGGCCTCACCTCCAGCAGCAGTCAGGTGGCTGTTGAGGGCAATGTTTCGCTGGCACATGGCCAAGAGATCTGCACCGACATCTGGAACGACAGAAGGGCACGCCATTAAAACCCCAGCCACCACCACACTCTCGTCTCCAGGGTCGACAGCCTGACTGCAGAGAGGTGCAAAATGGAAAGTCAAGTTTCTCCTGTGTGTTTACTGCCAACATGAACTACGTTCACTTTAAGGCCCTTTTTAACCACCTATCCCTTTAGTAAGAGATGATGGGGCTGGTGGGGATGGACTGTGCGGTCCAGAGGGAAGGGGTGAGTGCTCCTATTTTGAGTGTGTATGAAAGAAATAGGCGTGGGTGTTTGCATGTGATTCACTGAGACACAGGGCAGGTTCCTACATGCTGGGGGTGTGCTTTCGGGCACATGACTCGCTGTCCTGGCCACCCGTATCTCCTGAGCTGCCCGGTGCTCTGATGTGGTGGGGCTTCCCTCTCTTTGCGCAGAACCAATCCTCAGTACCACGCATCCTTGGAGGGACATGGGGTGCAGGGCTGTGGGTATTTTACCAAAACTTGATTTTCACTTAGGAGAGTGTACGCATAGAAGGCACAGAAAGCTGTGTGAGTGACATTTGCCCGGCCGACTATGGCTGTGGATGCCCTGACCCCGTCCCATCATCCACTGAGGACTCTCCATTCCAGGGAACATGCAGAGCCTTGGGACACAACTATCCCTTTCCCAGGGTCACTGGGTAGAGAGAACATTGATGGTGTGTGCCTCACAGCACAGAACCAGTTTAGCAGCTTGTAAGGCTTTATGGGAGTTTTTGTTCAAATAGATCTTCTGTGGGATTCTAACATATAAAACAGGTAAGAGAGAGCGGCTTTGGCTGAGTGGCAGTGGGAAACCAGAGCCCTGGGGCTGCCCCACAATTATCCCTTTGCCGGCCCCTGAGGGAGGGCACGGAACTCTGCTCCATAAAAACCAGTCTGAACCCTGGGTACACTTCCCCACCCCCGCACCTGCCATGTGACAGTGGCTGTGCGTAAGACCTGGGGCCAGTGCTTGACCTTACTCTTAGTCTGCCCATCTGGATGAAGGATGGTGACAGGGTCCCTGGCTCCTGCCCAGGGTCACTGTGAAGTCACAGGCAGGCGGCTGGAGCCTGTGAAAGGCTCTGTCAACTAGAAGGTGCCGTGTAGATGCAAGCTCCCTTCTTTGTGCCAGGAAACCCCCTCTCAAGGATGAGACAACTTGAGTACATGCTGTTGTTGGGCACCAGGCACAGGCAAAGCTCTTGCATGGTGCATGACGGCCTGCCTCCGGGAAAGGCTCGCTGACAATTCACAGGCACCCTGGCACGGAGCGGAACCCGGGGCTGCCCCACACACTCCCGGCCAGTGGCCAACGCAGAGTATCTGGAAAGTGTGCCAGCATCAGGGGGATCCCTAATTTCCCTTTCCTGTCTCAGAAGCAACAAAATGGGTGCTGTGGGAACGGGAACTGGGGATCAATGAGATGCAAAGCAGAGCTGGAGAGGTCCCCGTTCTGCCCAGCAGACACTGAAGATTTAAAGTGCAGAGACACTCCCCTGATGAGCTCCTACCCCCTTATGAACTGGTACACACTTTCAGAAAAAGCGTGTGGGCTAGAGCGGGTATAGTTGAGAGCACTGCGCCCTTGGAAAATTCCGGGTGTCACCACTGAACCGCGGGTACGTGACATCTGCGTCACTGCGGTGGCGGGGGGAGGGGGGATTCTACGGCACTTTCTGTAACTTCTATGTGAGTCTAATGCTACTTCAAATAAAAACTGAGAAAGAAATCACTTGGCAATATGTATCAAAAGCTTAAAAAAGGGGCGCCTGAGTGGCTCAGTTGTTGGGCATCTGCCTTCGACTCAGGTCATGGTCCTAGGATCCTGGGATCGAGCCCCGCATCGGGCTCCCTGCTCAGTGGGAGGCCTGCTTTTCTCTCTCCTACTCTCCCTGCTTGTGTTCCCTCTTTCGCTCTCTGTCAAATAAATAAATAAAATCTTAAAAAAAAAAAAAGCTTAAAAAGGGTCATACCTGTTTCTAGAAACCTAATCGGAGGATCAGCAGATAATCGTGTTCACCGCAGGCAACTGAGAAAGTTGCAAATAGAAAAACAAAAACACCAAAAACACATGGGAACAACCAAAATGTCCAGACACAGGAAAATTGGGTCTAAAAAAAAAAAAAAAAAAAAGATGAACTATTACCTGGTCATTAAAAGTCCTATTTATAATTTCTAGTGATTTTGGAAAATACTCTCGAAAAAATGTTTTCCCCCATTTTTGGCAACATACAGCAACGAATATATAGTCCGATTTCTGCTACTACTTGGGAGTATGTATATTCAAAGAAAAAGGGGAAAGATGATTAAAAAAAAATACAAAAATAGCTCAACTAATGGTTCTAAATGGTCCTCCTCCAGGAGGACGGAGACTCTGTCTTATTCACTCCTGGATCTCCTGCATCTTGGACCGCATCTGCATAGAGTGGGCACTTGATAAGCTGCACACTATTGAACGAATCTGGGGATTGTAAAGGTCTGAATCAATCTGACTTGCCGTCCTAAGAAGTTTCCACTTCCGAGGCAAGTACTATAGTAGGGAAGTTCTTCCTAGGCAAGTACTATGGTAGGCAAGACTTCTATACCGGGGAGAAAACATGAAGCCTGTTTCCAAGCCTTATAAAAGGTGAGCCCTCCTGCTTTTCTGAGCCTTCCGTGCTTCCGTGGGCTGTGAGAGGAGGTGCGGGCGGGGCAGCGGGGCCTCCCTCACGGTTAGTGCTCCTGCACCTGCCGGTGGTGCTGGGCCATCCCCGTGTTACTGAGAAAACATAGGGTGCAGAAAACCAGTGGAAAGGGGTGGAAAAGTCAACAGCAGCCAAAGCTCCATTTCCGGCTGTTCTGCCTCACTTTCTGACAGGCAGGCAGGCCCTGAGAGGAGACCACTTCCCTTAGCCTGCAACGGGGGGCCTACCTGTACAGTAAACGGTACGTGCCACGGTGGCTGCGATGATGCTGGCCAGCCCCGTGCCTGCCCCGAGCTCCAGCACGGTGCGTCCCTGGAAGAGGTCCCGTTGGAACAGGATGTAGTCGGCCAGGAGCAGGGCACCCCGCCACACCTGGGGGAGAGACGGACAAGGAATGACAACTGACGTGAGGCTCCAGGGAGAACCGTTGGGGCCACAGGAAGTGGACAGGACCTACCCACCTGCTTGCCAACATCCTCCAGGGGGGTGGCCATGGTGTGCTCTGGACAGGATGGAAACCAAAAGAAAGGGCCGTGAAAATGGGGACGGACAGAAGAGAGACAGATGAGGTGCGTGGCATTCTGCAAACACGGCTGGATAGGTGATAGAGGTAAGCGTTCTCCAGAGTGGCAGAGACACGGGTCGTGAGACAGTCGGGAGGAGCTGTGTGAGCGTCACTCACAGACCAGGCACGGAGGTTTGCTCACGTAACTGGGTGTCTCCGCCCCTCAGCCTAGACGAGGGTCACTGCAGGTCCTGGACCAGCCTGGTCACCACCCACCCCCAGCCCCGACTTCACTTTACTGTGCTCAGTAACTGCGAGCTAGTCACAGCGTATTTATGTTGTCTGGATCGGCTCTATGCTGACAACAGTCATGGTGCATTCTGCACGTTTCTCACACTTAGAACCACAACAGAAGTCAACAAGGTAAGTTTGAGTTTATATCCTTCTTCAGATGAACTATGAGAAGGTGTATTCTCAAGCACAAAACGTATTAGGATAAAATCTGGTGGCGGTATGGAGGACGGGGGAGAAAACAGAAATAGGAGACCAAAGGGAAAAAGGAATGTGGCAAGCATCTTTGCTGGTAATGAACTGGCTGGAGCATTCTGAAGCAGGAGGAGGATGGCTGTCAAACTAAAACACACACAACACATGCGCAGCCGGGGGGGGCCTCCACACGCACATCAGACTTGCCCACATCGGACTACATGCTTACAACGGAACAGGAGAAGGGACTGAGGGACCGAGGAAGGGCAGAGACCAGCAGGGTCGGAAGCAGCATGGGTGGTGCTGCCCACGCTCCCTCCACGAGGCTCTGCCCTATGAGGTGAGGGGGGCAGGCTGCATGCCCCTGGTGTTTGGTCCCCCAACGCCGGGTTTGACCTCATGACCCTGAGATCAAGACCTGAGCTCAACTGACTGAGCCAGCCAGGTGTCCCTACCCTCTGGGTACTTTGTAATTGGTGTCTCAGGTGGGTCCATAACCAGAAAACAATGACCTGGTCTGTAGGTCAGAGGAAAACGATGGTCAGGAGACTGACATATGCTCTGTATGAGGCCCCGTACAGGCACATACAGGGCATTACTTATTAAATGATCACCAAAGGGCAGTGTCCTGACCTCAGTTTATAGGTGCAAACACAGGCTCTGGGTGGGCAAGACACTTGTCAAAGGTCACCTGGCTCGCAAAGGGTTGAGGCGGGTCAAAGCCCAGTTCTGCAGGGCACCAGAGTCCAAGACCTGGTCCCTTCCCAGATGGAAGCATACAGCTGGGGATGGAACACCCAGGGGTTATCCCTGCAGCTCAAGCATTTGAGGACTCCCTCCAGGGTGGGTAGGACTGACGGCATGCTGAAAGGAAGGGCCTTACCATGAGGTCTGCGAGATGGGCAGGCCGGAAACCTGACCATACACTGGACCTCTGCTGTGGGGCTTTGTTGGCAGCCTGTAGGATACATTCCCAGGACGTTAAACACACACACACCAGAGGCTGAACCCTCCGTACGGAATAACCAAGTCTGCTACTCTTCTCGTAGGAAGGCCAATTAAGTGAAGGCTGAGAGTGAAATGAGCCATCACAGGCCCCCCATACTCCCTGGGACAGAACTTCCCAACATGACATAAAAACACAGGCCGTGGTGGGGTACCTGGGTGGCTCAGTTGGTTAAGCGTCTGCCTTCCGCCAGGTCCTGATCCCAGGGTCCTGGAATCGAGTCCTACATCGGGCTCCCTGCTCAGTGGGGGTCTGCTTCTCCCTCTCCCTCTGCCTGCTACTCTACCTGCTTGTGCTCTATCAAATAAATAAAATACTAAAAATAAACAAGCAAAAAAAACCCCCAAAAGAACACGGGCTCTGACATCAGACAGACCTAGATGCGAACTGTCACTCCGCCACTAACTGGCTGTGTGACCTGGGGCAAGTTCCTCAGCCTCTCTGGCTCTCTGTTCCCACCTCTGTGAAACGGGAATACTCATCCCTGGAAAGGCTATGAGGAATAGAGGTAATCCATGGGAAATGTGGAGTAGGGTTCTGGTGTAAATTCCACATCACCCTTAATGGAATGGACTAGAACAGAGCCTGCTTGGTTCTGAGCAGGCACTCACTAACTACTTGTCGCATGGACGTGTGGATGGATGAGAGCTGCTGCTGTTTTTCAGAGTGCTCTAAGTGACCCCATGCCCCCGACCCATGCCAGTGCCCAGGCTTACAGGGCCTCAGATTGCAATGATCAGACTCAACACAGAGCACTTTCCCCCCCAGATGAGCAGTGCTAGGGGAGGCAAGAGTCCTGGCTGCAGAGATGGGCACAGATTCAGAACCTTCCTCACTGCCTCCCAGCTGCATGGCGTTGGGCTTGTGGCTTGCTATCTGTATACACCTCCTGAGCCCCAGAGGAGGGCTGTAAAGGCTGCTTTACATGAAGTGAGGTGGGTCAAACGTCTAAACATGACAGGTGCTTAACATCACTGGCCCACTTCCTGCCCCAGCTTCCTACCAATTCTGGCATTTCTAATGTGCCTGCTTCCAGGATCTGAAATCCTGGTGTCACCACACCCCTCTGCCCTGCCCCTATGCCCGGCGGTAGACACTTGCTGCTGCTTCTCCATGCCCGCTGGAACTCGTTCCCGCCCCGCTTCTGCCACATCCCCACCTCCCCTTCCCAGCCATCTTCTAGCTCCCGGTCCCTCTGACTGGCCTGCAGGCCTCCTCCAGATTGATTCTGGTCTACCTCCCTCTCTCCCTGCCACGCTCTGGCTCCAGAATCTCCCACGGCACCTGCTGCTGCTGAGTCTTCCAGCAACTCTACCCTGACCCCCAGCTCCAGCATGCTGAGTTGAATCAAAACATCGATGTGGGAGGTGGTGGCAGCAGGGCTCCCCAGGGGAGGCAACAGCTAAGCTGGGATATGTACAACTAGGAATGTGTTAAGAAACACGAGGCTGGGAGCAGGGAGTACCTGATTGGCTCAGTCAGTTAAGCATCCAACTCTTGATCTCAGCTCAGGTCCTGATCTAAGGTTTTGGGTTCAAGCCCCACTCTGGACTCCATGATGGGCATGGAAGGAAGGAAGGAGAAGGAAAGAGAAGAAGAGATTGAAGAAAGAAAGGAAGGTAGGCAGGAAGGGAGAAGAGGCTGGGGGCAGGCCCTCCAGGAAGGAAGTGGAACGCAGCAGAGGCCCACAGGTGAGAAAGCACATGGAGGGGGCGCACTGAGCAGAGCCATGTCAGGCAGGGCCCTGTGAGCTAGGTCCAGCTGCCTGGACTGTATCCTGAGAACAATGGGGAGCAGGAAAGGGACCTGTGTGTCCCAGACAGCTCCTCCTGCTGGCAGTGGCACTCCCTGCGCTCAGTTTCAGTGTCGCTGGTTCCGGTAACTCGTCTGGTTCCAGTACACCCTGGCCCGGGCCTGCACACAGAGCCCATAAGCAAACGCCCTGGGCCCTGATCCACACTACAGGGCCGCACTGGTGGCAGGGGAGCCGACCTGTACTCACCTATTCTGATGATATCCTGGGGGCTGCTCTCTCGTGCTTCGTCTGCCAGGGGGTCATCTTCCTCCTGCGTTAGAATCGTGGGATGTACCTTGTCTCTTGGAGGCTCTGCTGGCTCAGAGTCCGAAGCTGCCCGTGGTCTCCTCTCGACGTCCAAATCCCCGTCCTCGTCAAGCTGAGCTCCCACCCACTCCTGGCTGGTGGCATCACCACTGCAGCCACTCCCCAGAGGGGGTCTGGTGCTGCCTGGCCCAGGGGGCGGTGCTTGCTCTGCAGGACCCATGCCATGATGGCCACCCTCAGCCCCGGAGTCTGTCTGAGAGTCTCGGTTCCACAGAAGCTTGAACTGGGACAGGAAAACTGGAAGGCAAGACAAACACAAAAGGAGAATTATCTCCAAGCTGTCTCCTCCTTGTAGAAAATCTGATTTCCACCCGGACAGAGTTTCAAAGTCTGGTGGAGACGTCCTGGTGGAGGCCTAGTAATGACCACAGAAAAGGCCCATTTGGCTCAGCCAAGAAGCGGGGGCCACTGACAACAGCTACCATCTGATCAGCATCTGTAGTGAAGGTGCTCGGCCCCCATTATCTTAGCCCTTCCTGCTGCTAGGAAGATAGTGGCGCCAGCTACTCTTTACAAACGTGGAAACTGAGGCTTAGGGACGTTAAGGGAGCCGACAAGGCCACACAGCTTTTGACATAGCTGAGGCAAGACCCAAACCCAGTCTGCCCAACTCCTAAACTCATGCACTTTGCACTACACTGTTCCACCTCCTGAGGCCTGGAGAATAGGACAAGGACACCAAGTGGCCTTCCCCATCCGGTGACTAGAACGTCACCGAGACGAGTGTGTGTTCTAGAGAGGTGGGCCGGAGGCGGGGCTGCAAGGGTTCGAGAGGACAGTTCTGGGCCGCAGTCCTCTATCTCCCCAGGATACCTAACCCCAGGCCAGCCACTGATCTGTTCTGGATCTCCGGCTCCTGAATTTAGGGTCCAAACTGGGACACAAGGGAAAGAGGAGTATTAATCACACCACAAGTAGCTAATACAGGGTGATCAAAGCTGGGGAGGGTGGCCAGGGAGGACCTGTGTGAGGTGACATTTGGAGTCAGGCTGGGAGGGAAGAACCTTCTGGGTTAAACAACAGCAAGGACAAAGGCACTGCAAGAAGTTCATGCAGTGTATGGATAGAAAGGAGCAGAGAAAGGTTAAATGTGAACACACTGGCAAGGGCTGTGTTGGGCTGGGCCTCGCAGGCCAGGGGGAAGAGTCTGATTTTATTCTAAGAGCTGGGGGAGGCACTGGAGGGCCTAAATCAGGGTGTTGATGTGATCTGGATTTTCAAAAGATCCCCTTGGCTGCTGTGGAGATGGAAAGGCAGAGGGTGTGCAGAGCAAAGCCAGAGAGCCCCACTGGGAGGAGCTGGAGGCCCCCAGCCTAGAGACAAAGGGGGCCGAACTGGGGTGGGGCAACGGAAGCCTGAACCCTGTCTCCTGAACAGAACATGGGCTTCCTGAGGGCAGGGCTTGGCTCATTCCCTTCTACATTTCCAACATCAAGTCCTGCCCACCCACCCTCCAATCTTGCACAAAGTAGGTGCTCAGGAAAGCACAGGACTTCACTCAATGCAACAAGGTTCTTAGGAAGTGGCGTGAGGTTAACAGCTGAACAATGCAATCTACCTAGTCTTTTACCCAAAAAGAGAAATATGAGAAAGCAGAAAACAAAATGAGATCCACGGGGTGCTGGGCCCCTCTGCACGTGTCCTGGACCTTACCAGGCTGTCCCATGCCATTCAGCCGCACCATGAGGTGCCTGTGGTTCGGGGTGTAGAGGTGGACATCTGAGAGAACAGTGTCACTTTTGAAGGTGACCTCGTCCATGGCTGGGGTGGGGGCCAGCTACCATGGCCGGGCTCTACGTGAATCATGGGACAGCAGCACCTGGAAGGCAAGATCAAGTCCTCAGGACAGCTGGTCCCATAGGGGATCAAGTGTAAACACTCCCCAGCCTGGTGGTAAACAGTTTTGCATTACCCCAGGAGAAGATGCTCCCCCGTTTCAATTCTCTTTTATTTTTCCTAAAGGAGAAAGTCTCAGGGCCTTTGCAAGGGAAAAGAATCCAGCCAGAATTGTGTTATTTTGTTTGCAGTGTGTTCATTTTCACAGGAATCTTTTATTTATGGCAAAGGATCTGAATTTCCATTTATACTGATTAAGTTTTCCTTTCCTTTCAATTTTTTCCAACTTTTTTATCGTGAAAATATTCAAACAGACAAGAAAGTTGAGGGTACCGCATAATATACAGCCATATACCCACTGCTTAGATCCAGTGATGAACGCCTTTTCATATGGGGTCGAGCGATCTGTCTACCTGGGTTTTTGCTCCCCTAAACTGAAAGTAAATTCTAGACATCACATTTTATCTCAAATTCCTCTACAATGTCTCTTAAGACATGCTGTCACATAACCATAAGCCCATTAGCAGATCTCAGACCATTTATGATTCCCTTGTACCATTTAAAACCTCATCGCTATCCATAGCCAATTTTCTCCATTTCTCATGCAAATGTCCTTTATTGCTGGTTTTTCCTCAAACAGTATTCAACCACAATTTACACTTTGCGCTTAGGGACTTCCTCTTTAGTTTTTTTTATTCTAGAAGGTGACTCCTATGGCCCAAATTTGCTGCTTGAAAACATTCTTTTGAAGTTAAAAAGGGAGGGGAGTAGTATCAAAGGAAAAGCAACCAAGGCAATCACCATACAGGTCATGTACAGATGCAGAAAATTATGCAGGCAACACAGCAAGAACCCAAGTGTGGAAAACCACGCCCGAGGCAAAGGGGTCAAAACAGGAAGGCTCCCTCTCCGACCAAATGTTCTGCCTCATCAGAAAGCATCAAAGTAGGTGCTCGGGAAAGCACAGGACTTCACTCAGTGTAGCAACTTGCAGAGTCATGGGCTTGGATGCTGGGTGGGGCAGGTGTAAACCCCAGGCTCCCACTTTGTGCTACGTGACTTGGGGGAAACCACTTCACCTCTCTGGACCTGTTCCTTCAGCTATATTCTCACCATGAAGGGTTCCTGGGTTGTAAAGAACTGACCAGAGTCCATGGCCCACAGCAGTTGTTAATTCCTTGTGTTGGGGCTGGTTTTAGGCATTCAGCCCAAACCTGCCCATAAACCCTGACCTCCTACAGAAGCTGTTCCTACCTGGGTAGGTGTGTGCACTAGCTGTATGTCCTAGGCCTGTCATGAAACCTCTCGGGCCTCTAGTTCTTCAACTGGAAAATGGGATCATCATAACCCAGGCTGTCCTCATAGTCTGAGCACACATCACTGGAGTTCCTACATTTAAAGACTTGCCACGGGGAAGCCAAAGTTGTATCTACACAAAATATTTTTGTGAAAAGCTGGCCCCTTGTTAAATTAGTTTCCATTCTGGCTTTCCCACCCGACGCTAGAAGCCAGCATAAAGCCAGTGGGTTGTGAAGTGAGGCTGTGCATCTAGTAAAACGATGTAGGATTTCACGGCACCGGTGAAAGTGACAGAGGAGAAACGCTCCATCCTCAGGCAAAAGCCCTCAACCAGCGAGGACTGGAAAATTAGGCTGCATCCAAAAAGGGGACTAAATGTCTCAAAGTTAGAGGTGGCTCTCCCAGGACTGCAAGATGTCCTGGGGGAAAATTGAGAACTTCTTACATATAGTTTTGGAAAAAAAAAAAAAAAACCTTTCTGATGACACTATGAACATCAAACATGAACCAAAGGATGCTGTTTCTTGCTATAGGGCAATTTTGTTGGAAAAACTACATCCCACAGATGAGTCTAATACTATAATTGCACACCAACTTTTTTCTTAAGTATCTAATACTATAATTGCACACCAACTTTTTTCTTAAGTACAGACAAAAACAAAACTCAAATTCTTCATTTCTAGTTGAATTTTCAGTTTTAAAATTCAAACTACCCAGACTTCCTGGAAATGTAACCTACAACTGAGTACCAGGAATTGGAATCCCTTTAGAGAGTTTCTCCCAGGATCAGGCTATCTGGGAATAGAGGTGTCTTTTAACTACCTCCCGCCTGTGTGAGGATTAAATGAGACTATCAGTTTTAGGGTTCAGGGCAAAGTAAATGGTTAACAAATAACAACAATGAATACTGATCATTGTAGCAATAATAATTATTATAGAAGAGTGTTCTGTAAGATGGAAAAAGGCAACAGTTTTCTACTCAGGAAGAGCTGACTCAGAGTCTCTGTCTGGGAATGCTACAACGGGATGCGCTTCAGTGCCGTGTAGAGGAGGAAAAGAACACCCAGACTGCTGGTGGGACCCCCCTCGGACCTCCCCGGGGCTGCAGGTTCATCCTGCAGCAGCTTGGCTCTCTAAAGCCGTGGGGGCCAGACTCAGACGCTCTCAGCCTTTCTCCCCTAAAGTCCGCCCAAAAGCAGTTTGCTGGGATCTGAGGACTGAAATACGTCCCCGCCTCCCAGGCTTTCCCTCTGCCAGGTGCCACTCAACTCACTCACTCAACCATGGAGATTTGGGTGAAGTTCTATGACAGTTCGTGTCCAGGCGCGGGATAATGCAGGGCAGGGCGTGAAGACTGGGAAGCTGGAGGGACCGCGGTCCAGGGCGGCTGTAGCGGCGCGCAGAGTTGGGAGTCAGGGGCTCCAGGGACCTCCTCCCCTCCCGGGACTCCTCTTTTTGTCTTGCCGCCTCCCTGAACGCCTCTCAAAAGGCAGTCACAGTTCGGCCTCGCCCTCCCTTCTTAATCCGGAACCGAGGGGGCTGCTTGAACCCGGGACAGAAACCCACCCGACAACAGGGCCCCTTCTCCCACCACCGTCGCTCGGCAGAGGACACTGTGAGGCCCAGTGGGGACTCGGCCTTCAGGTCGGTGGGGGCCCTGTTTCAAGGTTAGGGTCCCTGACAGGAGGCTCCCTGCAATCTCCCCATCCCGCCGCCTCTCCCGAGAGCTTACCTGCCACGGGCTGCAGAAGGAAGTCCGACGGAAACCTACAGGCGCCCGGCTCAGGGGGCCGCCATAGTAGGCGGCCTGCGCAGGCGCGGCCACGCCCCTCCGCGCGCGACCGCCGCCGCCGCCGCCGCGCCGTGGCCACGCCCACCCGCCGGAGCTGGTACCTGTGTGTGTGTGCAGAAGCTGTGGGACTTCGGTCCCCGTACTTTGTGCCTTTCGCCATTCACGAGCCTGACACACACCTGTCTTGTCGGGCCACGAGGGTCCTACCGTAAGTTATGGCCCAGCGGCAGTCCTACTTTGTGGTCACCTCTTCCGGGAGACTTCCTTGAGTCCTCCTTCTCCAGCTCACGTTGAGCGGTGTCTGGGCTCTCCTCATTCAGAGCACCTGTGACTCCGGTTGTGAGACCTGCTTACCTGCCTCCATCACTAGGGTCTGAGTGCATGGGGGGCAGAGGAAGCTGCTGGTTCACATCTGCAACCCACGCTGGACTTACCCCGATCCAAAACGGGACATAGAATAATGCTCGTAAAGCAGTTAGCATCAGCAGCTCAACTTAGAACTTTTATATACATGTACGTTTTTTGAGAAGCTTTTTATTTTTTTAAATTTATTTGTATTTTTTTTCACCATTATAAGTGTCCTCTTTAATCCCCAGCCCCGCCCACCCTCCCCCCAACAATTTGTTCTATATAGTTAAGAGTCTGTTTCTTGGTTTCCCTCTCTCTCTCTCTTTTTGTTTTTCCTTTGCTCATTTGTTTCATTTCTTAAATGCTACGTATCAGCGAGATCATATGGTATTTCTCTTCCTCTGATTTATTTCACGCAGCATCATACTCCCTAGCTCCATCCATGTCATTGCAAATGGCAAGACTTCATTCTTTTTGATGGGTGAATAGTATTCCGTTTCCTATCATCCTTTCGTCAGTCGAAAGGTGGACACTTGGGCTGCTTCAGTATCTTGGCTATTGTAAATAATGCTGCTAAAACAAAGGGTGCATGTATCCCTTTGAATGAATGTTCTTGTATTCTGTGGGTAAATACCCAGGAGTGGCAGTGCTGGATCATAGGGTAGTTCTACTTAATTTTTTGAGGAATCTCCGTACCGTTGTCCAGAGTGGCTGCACCAGATTGGATTCCCACCAATAGTGCATGAGGGTTCCTCTTTCTCCGCATCCTTGCCAACACCTGTTGCTTTTTGTGTTGTTGATTGTAGCCGTTCTGACAGGTGTGAGGTGATATCTCCCTGTGGTTTTGATTTGTAGTTCCCTGATTGCCGGATGATGTCGTCGGGCATCTTTTCATTTGTCTGTCGGCCATCTGTATGTCTTCTTTGGAAAAATGTTCATGTCTTCTGCCCATTTTTTACTCAGATTTTTTTGGGGGGGTGTTGAATTGTATAAATTATTTAGATATTTTGGATGCTAACCCCTTATCTGATAATCATTTGCAGACATGTTCTCCCATTCCATAGATTGCCTATTAGTTTTGTTGATTGCTTCCTTTGCTGTGCAGAAACTATTTATTTTGATGTAGTTTCAATGGTTTATTTTTGTTTTTGTTTCCCTTACCTCGGGAGACGTATCTAGAAAGAAGTGGCTACAGCTGATGTCAAAGAAGTTACTGCCTGTGTTTCCCTCTAGGATTTTTATGATTGCAGATCTCACATGTAGGCCTTTAATCCATTTTGAATTTAGTTCCATGCATGGTGTAAGAAAGTGGTCCAGTTTCATTCTTTTGCATGTGGCTGACTAGTTTTCCCAACATTATTTCTTAAAGAGATTGCCTTTTTCCCATTGGATAGTTCCTGCTTTGTCAAAGATTAATGGACCTTATAAGCTATTACTGTTGCTTGCAGCAGTTCATTCACATAGTGAATACCCCCAGTGTGCTGGTGGGAGGGGGACCCTACATGCAGACTGTCTGGTCAGCAGCCCTGGCGAATCTGTTCTTCCTCCTTCTAGGCCCTGCAAATGAGAGCCACGAAACTCTTACTAATATCCTAGAGCTGCTATAATTAGTCACCCACAACCGAGTGGCTTAAATCAACAAGAATTTATTCTCCCACAGTCCTGGAGGCCAGAAGTGTGAAACCAAGTGTCACCAGCGGTATACTCTCTAAAGGCTCGAGAGAAGGATCCTCTGTATTAGTCAGTTCAGGCTGCTGTAACACAATGCCATAGACTTTGTAGCTTAAACAACAAACATTGATCTCAATCTCCTCATGGTTTAGGGGGCTGGGAAGTCCAAGACCGAGGTGCCAGCATGGCCAGGGTCTGGTGAAATCTTTCCCCTGGGGTTGCAGACAGCACCTTCTCTCTCATCAGCTGGCTGCTGCTTCATGTGCATCAGGGGAGAGAGGGAGCAAGCTCTCTGGTGCCCCTTCTTAGACGGACACGAATCTTCTTCCATGGCCAGGTTCCACCCTTATGACCCCACTGAACCTTACTTACTTCCCTAGAGGCTCTATTTTTCAAGTGCAGCCTCACTTGGGACTTCAATGTATGAATTTGGGGGGGGGGGAACACAAACATTCAGTCCATACCACTTTGTTACCTCTCTCCTAGCTTCTGATGGCTCTCGGGAGTCATTGCCTTATACATGCATCACTCCAGTTTTTCTGCCACTGTGTATGTATATGTCTAAATGGCCTTTTGATAAGAGTACTAGTGATTGGATTAGGGTTCACCTAATCCAGCATGACCTCATCTTCACCTTATTACATATGCAAAGACCCTCTATCCAAATAAGGTTATGTTCAGGTACAGGGTTAGGACTCAAATGTGTCTTTTGGGAAGACACAGTTCAACCCACAATAGAAACTATCTTGGAAGGGATGCCCCCCACCCCAGTCCTCTGGGCTAAGGCTCCTAGAACAGAAACAAGCTAACCCCACCCTGTGCCCTACCTGAATTCCTGACCCACAGAATTCATGAACATAAGAAAAGTGTTAATGTTTATGCCACTAAATTTTGGGGTAGTTTGCAACACAACAGGAGCTTAACAGAAGAAGGGATGTGGAGCCTGCGCTCTTTGCGGTCTTTGCGGGGCTCTGCAGGTGTCAGGGAGAGGTCCCTCCCCATTCCATGGCTCAGTTATTTACAAGTCACTCTGCTGGCCTCTTCTTATTCAGGTCTTCCTTCACCCACAGGACCACCCCTGAGGCTCAGAGAGGTGAAGTGCCTTACCGGGAGTCACCCAGCAGAGCTGGCATGCAGACTCCTCTCCCAGATGTCTGAGCGGGTATGCTGGATGAACCCTCTGCAAAAGGCCCTTTCCTCCATGCCTCTTGCCATGAGCGGCTCTCCCTGGGCTTGGCGACCCAAGGGTTACGGAGCTAGCTCACACATGCCGGCGTGTACATTACCCCCGCCATCTGGGCTAATGACATATCATGTATGCAGCAAAGGAAGACAGACACACTGCCAGAGGTGTGATAAGAAAGCAGCTTGCAGGAAATCGCTGTCAGGTGATTATTACTGGCTCGGGTGTTCAGAGCAGCCCCCTTTCCAAAGGTCGTGTGTTTACCAAATGTTTGATATGTTTTCCCAATCAGCTGTAGGGGATTTTGTCCTCCCGAGGGAGAGCTCTTCCCCTCAGTCAGATTACTGACAGGGGGTGATTATCATTCTGCCCCCCTGCCTCCTGCTAGCTTCTAACTGCACCTGCTACAAATGCACAGCCGTCACCTGCCTCTCTGGTTCCCGGTGTTCCAAGCGGAGAGGCACCAAGCTGACCTTCCAGTTTGCCAGCGCTGTGTTCAGATCCACAGCGGGGCCACTGACTAGTCCTTTCCACGCAGTCACTGAATTGTGGGGAACGTTCCACATACTAGATGGTCGGGCAAGTTACTTCCCTGAAACTTAACATTCTAATTCCTCGAGTATTGATGATCATACCTATCTTGAAGCATCGTTTTGAGAATGAGTAAAAGAGAAAACAAGGAAGGTTCCAGGTTTGACTCTCCCTCCTCCTGGGGAGTGATCTGACAGCCTCTGTTGCATTTTTTTTAAAGATTTTATTTATTTATTTATTTGACAGAGAAAGAGAGAGGTCACAAGTAGGCAGAGAGGCAGGCAGAGAGAACGAGGAAGCAGGCCCCCTGCTGAGCAGAGAGCCCAATGCGGGGCTCCGTCCCAGGACCTTGGGATCATGACCTGAGCTGAAGGCAGAGGCTTTAACCCACTGAGCCACCCAGGCGCCCCCCTCTGTTTCATTTTAAAGACCCTACTAATTTCACTAATTTTACCAAGTCACCTTGTTAGATTAAAAAAAAAAAAAAGTCACAGGGTCATACAAACCGCATAAATCTTATGTATGTAAGAGAAAATGCTCACAGAATATTACATTCCCCCCCCCCCCAGGATGTACACAGCTTATGTAAATGCACAGAAAGAAGTCTGCAAAGACGTCTTCAAACTGGAGTAGCAGATTCTTCTTGGGGGAAGGTAGGATGGGGACAGACATGGGTTTCTGGCCTCCAGAATTCTGTTAAGGAAATCTCCGTGGTTTATGAGCCACTCTGCCTTTAGTGTAGTGGCATTGCAGCCCGAACGAGCGAGGCTCTATAAGTGGCACCACCATTTTCTTCCAGAACATATTCGTCACTCCGTGACGATATATATAAATAAACTTCAAACCCACAAGCATTCACTCCCAATTGCCCTCTCCCCTGGCAACGCCTTTTCGCTTTCTGACTATGGATTTCGCATAAATGGAATCCTACAATTTGCACTCTTTTGTGTCTGGCTTCTTTAACTGAGCATTTATTTTCAAAGCTAATCCTTGTAGTAGCAGGTTTCATTACTTCATTCCTCTTTAACGGCAAAATGATATTTCATCATGTGGATAGACCCCATTTTATTTGTGCATTTGTTGGTGGATAGGCAGTTGTTTTTTTCTACCTTTCTTTTGGCTATTATGAATAAGGGTGCTATGAATATGCATGGAAGGTTTTTATAAGGATATAAGTTTTCCTTTCTCTTGGCTGCATACTGTGGAATGGAGTTGCTGGGTCCTACGGTAATGCTATATTTCACCAGCCTGTTTTCCAAAGTAGCTGCACCATTTTACATCCCCTCCAGCTGAGTGTGAAGGCTTTAGCTCCCTGGAGGTTCATCTTGTTGGGGAATTCTTGGAACCAGTGTAAAATGTGTGCTTCTGCCCCTTGGGTGGCGAGGGCACTGGGGTATTTGTACACCAAATCCTACAGTCATTGGTTAGGGCTGCTAATTTCTTGCCTTTTCTGGTCAGCTGCATGTGAGCAGAGTGACTGCAATGAAAAGGTCCTGGGGCCGCCTGTCAGAAGTCAGGCCCACAGGCACAAAAATGGTCCAGAGGAGGGGCTATGGGGCTGTATCTATAGTCTATAGTGCGTACTAGGCCTACTACCCTACTATTGTCGTTTTTGAGAATTGTTTTAAGATTGTCCCCCACTCCAATCCTCATCTTCTCCATAGGGGGTGATCCCCTGTGGTGTTAAAATTGCGCAACTCAGGAGTGCCTAGGTGGCTCATTCGTTAAGCCTCTGCCCTTGGCTCAGGTCATGACCCCTGGGTCCTGAGCCCTGCATCTGGCTCCCTGCTCTGTGGGAAGCCTGCTTCTCACTCTCACGCTCCCCCTGCTTATCTTGCCTCTCTTGCTGCATCTCTCTATCAAATAAATAAATAGATAATCTTTAAAAAATTGGCACAATTTGGGGTATGTAGTGGGCTGAATAGTATCCTCCAAAAATCCATGCCCGCCTGGAACCTTATGTGACCTTATTGGGAAACAGTCTTCATAGATGTCATTAGTTCAGGATTCTGTGATGAAATCACCCACCATCCTAGAAATGTCCTTCCAGAAAGAGGAAGGCATATAGAGAGAAGAATGCCGTGTGAAGACAGAGGCAGAGATCGGAGTGATGTGTCTATAAGCTGGGGAATGACCAAGACTGCTGGGACCCTAGAAGCCAGCAGAGAGGCAGGGAGCATTCTCTCCCTGAGAACCTCCTGCAGGACCCAGCCCCGTGGATGTAAGTGGCTCGAGAGCAGGACCTTACCTTTCCTGGTCGTCCTTATGGTGCTGTGCACCTGGGTTTGCAGAATGAACGAGAGACTGGAGACCCCGGGAACATGGCGGGAGGTGCTGTTGCCCAGGATGTCACTGGGATCACCCCATTTCAGAAAGGCTGGTCACTGACACCCCACCCACTCCCTGTATGTGGTCAACAGAAGAGGTCTTAGCAATCCGCTTAGACCTGGAGCAAAATGTTCTCTTTTGAGATGAGCTTATGAAGTTGCCCTGTTCTTTCCTGCATCTGGAGAATAATGAATATTTCCAATTGTCACGAGCCTGCTCTGTTTTTCTTTTTCCTGCTAGGTTATCCAGGCCCCAGGATACTGGTGGAGGGCATGGGGCAGCAGCATGTCTTCCCAGCCATGCTTCCTGCCTCCTCCAGTTATGTTCCTGTCCAACCAAGACATCCCATCCCCACTAATTGTGGGGTCCTGGGGCAGTCACTCGGGGTCCCGGTAGTGGGGTCCACCACCTGTGAGTCCCGAGAGCAGCAGGAGCATGCTGGGGGCAGGGAGGGGGGGTTTAACACACCATCTCCCTGGGGAAGAGCCACCCATTTCTCAGTAGTCTTGGTCTCTCATCTGATTTCTATTTCGTTTTATTTAAAATACACCTGTTTCCTTTAAGCTGGGCATGGGTTGATCTTTTTGAGCTGAGTAAGGGATAGTGACTCTGTAATACAAAGCCACATCCCAGTCATTAATCCCAGAGGAATGGCAGGCTGCCAGGCATCCTGCATAGTGTGTCACTGTTGGTCATCATCGTGATCCTGTGACAGAAGTCTCGCCTTTCCTATTTTGTAGATGAGGTCAGAGAGGTTAGTCAGGTCCCAGGCCCAATACCCTTCCCTCTTCTCCTTCGCTTCTTAAAACATCTTTATTTTATTTTTTTTAAAGGCTTTATTTATTTATTTGACAGAGAGAGATCACAAGCAGACAGAGAGGCAGGCAGAGAGAGGGGGGAAGCAGGCTCCCTGCCGAGCAGAGAGCCTGATGCGGGGCTCGATCCCAGGACCCTGGGATAATAACCTGAGACGAAGGCAGAGGCTTTAACCCACTGAGCCACCCAGGCGCCCCTTTAAAATATCTTTAAAAAATTAATAAAATTTGTTTTTTAGAGCAGTTTTAGGTTCATAGCAAAACAGGGGGAATTGCAGAATTTCTCATACACCCCTCTGCCCCCACATACATGCACGGCCTCCCCCCCGGCAATACCCCCGAAGAGTGGCTCATTTGTGACAACTGAGGACCACACGTTGACATGTCCTCATCACCCTGAGTCCATACTTCGCCTTGCTGTTCCCTCTGGGTGGTGGTAACATGTGTCCCTCATTGTAGAGTCACACAGAGTGTGTTCACTACCCTGAAATCCCCAGTGCTCTGCCCGTCCATCCCTTTCTCCCCTCTAACACCTGATGACCCCTGATTTCTTGATTGCCGCCATAGTTTCGCCTTTTCCAGGATGTCCTATGGTTGGTCACCTCTTCAGATTGGCTTCTTTCACTTAGTGATGTGCATTTAAGTTTCCTCCATGTCTTTTCCTGGTTTGATAGCTCATCTCTGTTTAGGGATGACCCATATCCCAGTGTGTTGGATGTACCAGAGCCTAGCTACCCATTTGTCTACCGAGGAACGTCCTAGTTGCTTCCAAGTGGGGATGATTATGAACAAAACTGCTTTGAACAGGTTTTTGTGTGACTGTAAGTTTTCAGTTCGTTTGGGAGAACACCAAAGAGCATGACTGTTGGATCACCTGGTGAGAATCTGTTTAGTTTTATGAGAAACCGCCAAACTGTCTTTGAAGGTGGCCGTGCCATTTTTGCATGCCCACCAGCAAAGAACAAGGGTTCCTCTTTGCTTCTCACCTCGCCAGCATTTGATGGTGTCAATGTTTGGGATTTTGGCCGTTCTAACAGGTACTTCTAAGGATACCTCATTGCTATTGTCACCTTCTTGCAACTCCCTAATGACTTTTTTTTTTTTTTTTAAGATTTTACTTATGTATTTGACAGACAGAGATCACAAGCAGGCAGAGAGGCAGGCAGAGAGAGAGGAGGAAGCAGGCTCCCTGCGGAGCAGAGAGCCCGATGCAGGGCTCGATTCCCAGGACCCTGAGATCATGACCTGAGCTGAAGGCAGAGGCTTTAACCCACTGAGCCACGTAGGCGCCCTCCCTAATGACCGTCTTAAACCATTATGAAATATAACATTGATATAACATACCCACACAACACACATGTAAAGTAGAATAGCTATAAAGCCAACACCCATGTAATTTCCAGGTCAAGATCTATACATTGCCAGAACCCCCAGAAGCCTATTTATTCCCATCCTCTTCCGTTAGAAATAATCACCGTCTTCCCTTCGAGGGCACTTAGGTACTCAGTTATTAGTTTGTCCTTACAGTTTTGTAGTAGTTTTGCCTTCTTGAACTTCAAGTACACTCAGGTCTATTCTTTAGTGTTTGGATGGTGTTGCCTAACGTTCCAAGGCTAGTCTGTGTCGTGTGTGGGGCACGGCCCTCATTTTCACTGCAGTACGATATTTCATGGAGCAGAAATACCACTCTTTATTTATTCACACTACGGTGATGGACATCGGCATGATTCCGTCTCAGCAACCTGAGGTCCACTCCGGCAGCTGGATTCAACTGCATTGACCCCACATGGAGCAAAAAAAATGCTGTGAATTTGTTCCAACAACCTTAACTTCACTCTGAGAAGTAGACTGATGTGCGGAGCAGGTGAAATTCTAAACTCTGTCCGGCCGCATCTAGGAGGAAGTGCTTAATTTGAATTTCTCCCTGTGCCAGCAGAGTGTCTTTTCGTCACAACACGCATATGCCCAAACTAACTGCGGAGATGCTCTCAGCCTGGGCCGTAATGACCCGTTTCTCAGTGACACTTTGAAATCTCCAGCACGGTGTGCAGTCATGGTCTTGACATTGAGGAAAATGTTGGCCTGATGGATGACCGTTGCTCTTCTCACCAGGAGGCTTTCTTGTTTGTTTCTGAGATGACCATTGTTCCTCTGGGTGTCATGGCTCGGTTGAGTAAGAACTTCTGAGAATGTGCTGTGATTTGAAATGCTGAACTTTGGTGGAGTGGGAAGAAGCTGGAAGGTGGAGAAAAGTACGGTCAGGAGGGGAGGGTCCTCGGGAAGCATCATGAAGGCAGGGGCTAGGAGTCCAAGCTCTGGACTTGAGCTGACCTAGGATTGAGGACCCCCCCCCCCGCAACCCAGGAGACTGTGGGCAACCTCTCTAGCTCCGGCTGCTTTCTGGGTGACTGAGGGCAGGATATTCAATGCTTTCTCCTCTGCAGTGCTGCCACCATGGGTCAGTACTCCCCCTGAGAACAGAAACAGGGACTGTTATTTGAAGGTCAGAATGTGGCAGCTCCTTTCATTCTGTTCCAGCCTTTGTGGTCTATCTTCTTTCCCTCTCCCCAGTTTGCATTTTTCTCTATTGTAGCCGGAGATAATTTTGTGAGCCTTCAGATCTCACAAATACACTTTGATTATATGGCTCGCCATCAGCTCCTTTTATCTTGGGAACACTTCACACGCCAGATCTGGTCAACACGGAGCAGCCAGGGGCTCATGAAACGTCTACATCTTCCAGAGTGTGCTTCAAGAGCCCTGCGTGGGGGTGTGGTGCCTTGTCTGGGAGCTGCCCACCCTGCTCCCACCCCACAGTGCAGAACACAGCGCCCAAGCCCAGGCACCTGCCATGTGCTTACATACACCACCTCTAGCTCTCTAGGCCACCGGAGGGGGGAACACTGGCCCCATTTTGCAGGTCAGAGATGTGAAGTCACTTGCCTACAGTCACTCAGCTCCCAGCGGACCGACCCAGGCGAGTCTGACTCTGCACATTGGTGCAGAAAAGCAAGCAGGTCTTCTCAAATGTGCTCCCAGCTCCCTGGAGTTGGGCCACTATGGGGCCATCCTTGGTCCTGCCCCTTATTCCTTGGGTTAGGTCAGGCTCTGTCGGAAGCAGACCCAGAGATGAGAATTCACGTGCAGGTGATTCAACCTGGGGAGGAGGGCTCAAGCAGAATCCAGCCTCTGCAGGCCAGTGGAGGAGTTTCCGGGGGGCTGTTGTCAGAAAAGACCACAGACAGGGTGGCTTATAATAGCAGAAACTCACTCTCTCTCTCTGTCCTGGGGGCCTCTGAAGTCTGTTGGGAAGACTCTGCTCCTGGCCTCTCTCTCAGCTTTGGATGGGCTGGCCATCCTGGGGGCTGCCTGTCAGGTCACATTCTCTCCAGTCTCAGCTGTTGTCTCCATGTGGCCTTTTCCTCCATGTCTGTGTCCCCTCTTATAAGGGTACTTTCTACTGGGTTTAGAGCCCATATGGACAATCCAGGATGATCTCATCTTGAGAGCCTTAACTTAATTACACCTGCAAAGACCTTTTTCCAAATCAGGTCACATTCACAGTTTCTGGGTGGATATATTTTTTTTCAGGGGGTGGGGAAGGGGTCACCATTCAACCAGCACCGCAAGGAAACTGGGTTTTCACACTCCCACACTAGTCAGCGACCCGTTAAGGTCACCACGGGAAACGTAACTCCCCGGCACTACCAGCTTTCTGCTGGTGTAGACAGGGATGCGGTGCTTTCAGTCCCCTGAAGAAAGTCTCTGGTGCAGCCATTAGAAGTCAGCTCGTGGAGGCCAGGGTCGATGCACAGAGATGGGACAAGAAATAGGCAAGACTGTTTCAGCTCTCTACTGCCGAAGAAAACACAGCTGTAAAACCTAGTGTTTTGTGCAGCCATTTTGTTCTCCTCATCAATGTGTGGGGCAGGAATTTAGAAAGGATTCATCTGGACTGTTCGTCTCTGACCCCTGTGGTGGTAGCTGGAGGAAGTGGGGGGTGGACCCCACTTCTGGGCGGGTTCTTCACTCTTGCTTCTGGGACACCCGTTCCCCTGGTCTTTGTCTCTCTGTCCATGTAGTGGGACATCCTCCATGGCCTCCCCATGTGCCATAGGCTTCTCACAGCATGAGCGTGGGGGTGGGGGGGTTCCTCTGGGCATCCCAGTGACTTGCATAGGTTTGGCTTCTCCCAGAGTGAGTGTTCCTGGTGACCCAGGTGGCAGTTGCAAGGCCCCTTCCGTCCTGTTGTAGGAGGTCTCAGAACAGCATTTCTGTGGCATTCTGTCCGTCTACAAGTCCTGAGGCCAGTGTAGGTTCAAAGAGAATTAGATCCCACCTCCTGCTGGTGGGTAGAGTTCTTGCTGTAGGATCCAGCTGGAGAACTGACCATGTAGACCACCTGTCTGTGGTGCTGGGAAAGCTCTCTGAACCTCACCTGGGAAATAGGGAGAATTACATGTTGCCCCACAGGGATTGCTGTAAATGCAACAAGCGGGTCAGAACTCAACCTGGTGCAGCCATTAACTACCATCGTTGTTGCTTGATGCTTCTGCCCAAATGGCACTTGGGGTCCCTTATTACTTGCCATAGACACAGAATGTAATTGTCCTATGGATTGTGACCTCATGGAGCTGTCACCTCCAGTAATCCTTCATGCAAGACTCTAGACTCTGGAGGAAGGAGGACAGGCCAGTCCTCGGAGACCAGCTCCTCGGACCTGACAGAGCCACAGGGCAGAGGGAGCTTCTGTGCATTTCCTGGCCGGAACAGAGCTGAGTATGTTTGGAGACATCTGTCAGGAGACACACATGCTGCTTTGTTGTACTAAGGATCCGAGGCCAACAGGACTCATGTCCTTAGAAAAAGGGGAAATTTGGACAAAGGGGCAGGCATGCACACAGGAACGACACCAAATGAAGGACAGCAGAGATCGGGACGATGCAGCAGAAACCAAGGAATGCCAGAGGTTGCCAGCAAACCCCCAGAAGCTGGGAGACAGGCATGAATAGGTCCCTTACAGCCTGTGAAGGAACCAACCCTGTTGACACCTTGATTTCAGACTCTCAGCCTCCAGAACCGGGGAGAATAAATTTCTGTTGCTTAAGCCACTCAGTTTGTGGTACGTTGTGACAGCAGCCATAGTAAACTAACACAGTGCCTGACATAGAGTAGGTACCCAATAGATGGGGGCTTTTGTATTATTTGCTTGAATATTGCATAGAGATGGTAGGTAGGAGAAGATCAATGCTGTGACTTTGTGGTGGCTTTAAACTATGTTCCTAAATTCTTTGATGTTCCTCCCTTCAAGAGGTGGGCCTTAGTTTCCACCTCCCCACCCCCCCACCCCCGTCCACCTTGCATGTAGATTAGTGACTGACTTCTAATAGAAAGGGGCAGATGTGTGACTTCCAAGACTGGGGCATGAAGGCGTAGCAGGCTCCCCCTTGCTCTGCCTGGGGTCACTTGCTCCAGGGAAGCCGGCTCCCAAGTTGTTCAGATGCTCAACCACAGAGGGATCATGTGGCAGGAACTGAGCCCTCGCGGCAGCAATCAGAAAATTGCCAGCCATGTGACTGACCTACCTCAGAAGCAGATTCTCCCTCCAGCCCCGGTCCAGCCGTCGGATGACTGCAGCCCCAGCTGCCATCCTGACTGCAGAGCCACAACCACCCGAGCCTCCTTCACATTCCCAACTCCCAGGACATAACAAATGTTTATTATATTAACTACCTCGTGCCATTAACTTTTGGGGTAGTTTGTGATATAGTAATAGCTCATGTAAGAGACAAGTGGCAGGTGACAAAGAAGGAGGCAGGGGGACAAATGCCAGGCACATAGTAGGTGCTAAAGAAATGTTTGGGATTGAATGAGTGATGCATGCTTCTCGTCGTTGGGCTGGGCCATGACCCCTCCTCTCGATTTCAAATGTCATTGTAACAGTTCAGGCCACCTTTTTGCTCACCTGTATTTCTGAAATAACTGCCAGCCTGGCATTTCTGGCCCCAGACTTAGTCACTTGAAAGTCCAATCCCTTTTCCACTCTTTTCCATGACTGCTTGACCCTACACAGCTCTACATCTGTTTGGATGGCCTGGTTAGAAGCCCCTAGAACCAGCAATGGCTGATTTATGCTAAAAGATGTGACGATGTGTGTCGGGAATCTCATAGCAAATGGAAGGAAAAGCCAGGCCTTGAAAGGGACAGGGGCCAGAAGGGCTCAGGAAATTTAGGACAGAAGCAAAGGGACCTTCCAGAAGGCATCTTAGAAATGAGTCAACCCCATGTCCCCAAGCATTTTCCTTCATTAGGTTCTGGGTTCATGAGGCAAGTTCCAGAAACAGGAGCATCTGAAGGGTCTATCTTGCTGTGAGTGGGTGGGACACCTTGACTGACAGTCCCACCAAGACTGTGCAGTAGAAGGCATGGTTCGCCTTCGAGGAAGGAGGAAGGGGTGGTGGGCCGCCTGAAACCCCAGAGGCCCACAGGCAGTCCTTCTCTCTCCCTGTGGCCAGTCTCACCAGGCAGCTGACTGTTTCACCAGGACCGTGCTCTCCTTCTGGGTCTTTGCACTGAAATGCCCTTCCTTGTGACTTTCCCCATTGATACGTTCCTACAAGTTCTCCATCTTTTGGAGTCTCCCCCATTCCCTTGCCCGGCTGAATTAAGGGAACTCCGTGTTCCTGCAGGAGGGTCTGTGCTGGCTTCTATCTGCTCCTGGAGATGGCTCTTCCTTCTTCCTCCTGCCTCTCCAGTTCCTAGGCAGTCCCGCCAGCTGCTGCTCCATGTGTCAGCTCAATATATATTGACTTTTTGTATGACTTTGGTTATTATTCCTGTTCTGTGGTATTTTAGCCATAGGCGAAGAGGACAGCTTGTGCAAAAACAAAACTTTCGATTTCTTCCTGCCCAGTTGGGAAAATGCTTTGCCGAGGCCGACGGAGCAGCTCTGAGCTCCGGGGAAAGGAGAGCAAGACAACTAAAGGGGGGGCGCATTCAGGGAGGGTGGGCTGGGCAGAACGGCTGCAAGCAAATGGGGCAGTTTGCATACCCACCACAGGAGCCAGAAGGGGGTGGGAGGAGCCTGGAATGCCAGGGCGGATGGAGGTGCCCAGGCCCCGAGGGACCTAGAGTAGGGTAACTAGAGTCAACGGCCATCCCAGGGGAGGCAGTGTGATGTGGCCACCAAGGCCAGGGCTTTGAGTCTTGGATTCAAGTCCTGATCATGGCTAATGAGCTGTGTGACTTTGGGCAAGTTATTAATGTCTCTGAGCCTCACTTTCCTTCATCTGTAAAATGGGGATCATGCCTGCCCGACAGACTTATTTTAGGGACTCAAGGAAACAGCCCGGTTCACTACCTGGTATATAATGACACAGATTCCTGTCTTCAGTCTCTGAAGAGTTCACGTAGAACCAGCCAGCAGAAGCCCAGCAGGCCAAATCCAGGCCCACTCATCTGCAACTGTTTATAGATGCTACAGAGGCAGAGTGGGACAGATGTTCCAGGGAGGCCTCAAATATTTACCATTCCAGCCCCTTACGTAAATGTTGGTTGAGTCTTTATACATAAGATATAGATCTTCTGTCGGAACCCTCAGCTCCCTTCCGGTTGTTACCGATATGTCACTGTAGGCCAGGGGTCTACAGCAAGCCTCAGATGCTAATG